>PVKA01016532.1:0-29113 GCA_004027165.1 Ctenomys sociabilis
CCGCAATACTAGGGTTAGTTTTATTTCTGGCAGAAAAGAATATTTATAATTTAGATAAATGAAGGTTACTTACTGTTGTAGAATTTCCATTTTAAAATTATTTAATTTATTTATTTCTTTATTGTAGCTGCCTTAGCCCACCCTGGGGACAAAGCAGGTGCTGCGTATGGTGCCAGGGATTGAACTGCAGTCCCACTTGTCTAAGCAAATACTTTAGACCGCTGAGCTACCTTGCCAGCCACCCCCCAAAAAAATTAGAACTTCCATTTTAGTGAGGAAGTCAGATAATAACCAAATATATAAGAAAGCAGGTAAATACTATAGTTTCAGGTAGTTAGAAACATTGTGAAGAAGCTAAGACAAGTTAGCATAATGAAAGATCCTATTAGTGTTTAGAGAAGTTTGTCTGAGGAAGTAATACAAGCAAAGATTTGATTCTTTGTTGTTTTTGATTTTGAGTCTCTATATAGTCCAGGCTGGCTTTGAACTTGTTTGTGGCAATCCTCCTATCTCAACTTCTCATTTACTGGGATTATACCCACTAAAGACTTGATTTTAAAAAGGAGCCAGTCCTATCCTCAAAGCTACAGGGAATGTTTGAGGTCGAGGTACAAGAGAAGGAAGGGATAGAAAAGAATAAGGATTCAATCCCTGGTACCACCAAAAAATAACAACAAACCTTTAAAATAAATAAAGAAAAGGTAAAAAGGTGTTATATATACACATATCAACTCCCCAAGATGACTGTCGTCATGCACTGCAAACACGTACCAATGTAAAAATAATTTTTTTTTTTTGCACCAGGAACTGAACTCAGGACCTTGTGCTTGCCAGGCTGGCACCGTACTGCTGAGCTATATCCCCGGCCTAAAAACAAAATTTTTAAAGACAAAAGTTTTGAGACAGAAAAGAACAGTTCAAGGAACTATGAGAAGTCCAGTAAGACTCATACCTTCCTTTTTTTTGTAGCCAGCTCAGCCTGCCCTAGGGCGGGGCTGACGTGGGGTTGAGGTATGTTGCCGGGATCAAACTGTGGTTCCTGTGCTTGCCTAAGCAGGCACTTAAGTCTGCTGAGCTGTTGCCTCTCACCAGCTCTTAAACCTTCCTTTTGAAAGAGGGGTGAGGGGCAGGGGGATATAGTTCAATGGAATAAGCATTTCCCTGGCAAGCACAAGGGCCTGAGTTCAATCCTTGATTCCGCTACAAAAAGAAAAAAAAAAAAAAAAATAGGGCTTTGAAAGAGGGGTGGGATACACATCAGGGACTGGCACTATCCTATCTGGAGGGAGCTCTTGCCAGCTAGGGAAAGAGCTTAGCTTTTATTTCACAAGGGACAGGGAATCACCACTGGGAGGTTATGTGGGGACCTAAAAGCACCAGTGACATTTGTCCAAGCGGGCTCAGGCCTGGGAGCTCAGGGCAGATGGGGACGGGCGGTGGAGTGAGGACCAGAACACATGTGGTTGGTAATATGTTTCAAAACTAGAGTCAACAATTGTAGCTTGTTGCTCGATGGAATAAGCGTTTCCCTGGCAAGCTCAAAGGCTTGAGTTCAATCCCTGGTTCCACCAAAAAAACAAACAAAACAACTGTAGCTTGGTGATGAATTGAATGTGGGACAAGAACAAGAGAGGCAACAAAGATGACTTCTAGTTTTAGGCAGGAAACATCCCTTTCTGAACCATTCCTGGAAGCACACAAATGCTCCCTAATTTAATGCTGAAAACAAAACCTAGGATCTACTGTGTCCCTGAAAAATCCACCAAGGGGTTGTTTCTGTGCTGCCCATGTGCGCCCAGTTCCCTGGACCCACCGCACTGGGGTGTCCCTTCTAGACCTGCCCGATCTTCCTGATGCCAAAGCCACGGTCAGTCCGCTGCTTGCTGCTTGATTCCCCTCTGCAGTTTCCTAACATTATATTTGATACATGCATCTAAGATGCACATGAAATTATGAAGGTGACCTTCAGCAAAGGAGCTGCGTTACCATGCTCCCTAACTGACGGGTGGGCTGCCCTCCTACTAACCACTCAGCACCCTACCAGAGACAGCTTCTAGGAGTTGGTAAAATGGTTTTTAACAGAATAATCCCAATTAAAACAACGTAACGCTGCACCTCAAGGTCCTATAATAACAACAGCTGAGTGTGGTGGTGCACATCTGCAATCCCAGCACTTGGGAGGCTGAGGCAGGAGGATTTTTGCAAGTTCCAGGCCACCCTAAACTACATAGCAAGATCCTGTCTCGGTTTGGGGGCAGGCGTGGCATACAGTACTGGGGTCTGAACCCAGATCCTTGCATTTGCCAGGCAGGTGCTTATACCACTGAACTATCTCCCTAACCCCAAGGAAGAAAACTAAAAGCATTTGTCTGAGCGGGCTCAGGCCCTGGGGATCGGGGGGATGTGGGGTGGAGAGGGGGACCTGTGAGCACTTGTAGGTGTTACAGGTTACAGCTGTGCTCCATGGCCATACTGTCCTCTGATGAGAGATGAAATAGATTAAAAAAAAAAAAAAAAAATCAATGAATTCAAAAGCTGGTACTTTAAAAGAATAAAAGACAAACCCTCAGCCAGTCTTCAAGAGAAAAGTGCTAGAGAGTTGACGTGTCCCCCAGAAGCCCCTCAGGACCCCGAGTCCATGGTCACCAGATGCTCAGGAAGGTGTGCAGCCCAGTGTACTGTCTCTTGTCCCCGATATTTTCACTATTCTTTCCTGAAGGTCCAGGTCTGTCTGTGACCTCTTGGTGGAAAGGATTCTAATTCCTTCCTCATGTCCAGATACCCAGGGTCTGGGGCTCCAGAGCTACCTGCTGTGCCAGGGACAAGTGTCCTCTCCATAGTGTCTGGCATACAGGGAATCCCCCCCAGTAAAGACTGAGCCCACCTTAAAATAAAATAAAAAAAAAAAGGAAAGAAAAGACACAAATCAATGCAATTAGAAATAAAATAAGAAAGGTAAAATTGGTGTTGAACCACAAAAACAGGTCAATGGAACAGTACAGAGGAAGCAGAAACAACCCAGATATATTCAGCTATTTGATTTTTCACAAAGGAGCCAAAAATATACATTGAATAAATGATTGCCTCTTTAATAAGTCTTGCTGGGAAAATTGAGTATCCACATGCAAAATCTGAGTCTAGACCATATATCTCATCATGTAGTAAACTAAAATAAAAATAGATCAAAGATCTAAATGTTAAAACAGAAACAACCTGCTGGAAGATGAACTAGATAAAACTCTTGAAAGAGCCAGGAAAGAACTTTCTGTTCTGTTTTTCTTTAATGTATTTAGTACAAGGTCTCACTATACAGAGTTGACTCACAGTGATCCACCTGTTTTCAGCATCCCAAGTGCTGGGATTACAGGCAAGAGTCACCATGCCCAGTCTCAGAGCACCCTGGGGGCAGGGCCAGCACAGCTCTCCAGAGATTGAACCTGGTTGCTAAGCCTGCCTAAGCAAGCACTTTAGTCCACTGAGCTCTCTGATCAGCCCTGGAAAGAACTTCCTGAACAAAACCTCAATAGCACAAGAATTATTACATCAACAAATGGGATCAGATCAAATTTAAGTTTTGGTGTTTTTTTTGTACAGAGTCTCACTATGCAGCCCATCTTCATAGTGATCTTCCTGCTTTCTGCCTCCCTGGTGCTGGGATTACAGGCACGCCACCATGCTCGGACTCCATCCCGCTCAGCACACCTGAAGGCGGGGCTGGCACGGCATGCAGAACCAGGGATCGAACCCTGGTCCCTGTGCTTACCTAAGCAAGCGCTTAGTCCGTAGTCTGCTGAGCTATACCGCCGGCCCTGCAAGACCCTGTATCCAAATAAGTAATAAATTAATTAACTTAAAAACCATAAAGAAAGGGGGGAGAGATACATGAAAACCTCCCACCATTATCCTCACAGTACTACCATGCAATAAAACTCTGTCATGGAGAAGCATAGTCAATAAGTACTGGAAACCCCATGCTGGCCCCGGGCGTGCTGAGAAAGCAAATGAGACCGGGCATGGTGGTGCAAGCCTGTAATCCCAGCTCTTGGGAGGCTGTAAGTAGGTGGATCACTAGGAGTCTGATCTAGTAGTGAGACCCTGAGCACCCTGTAGACACTTCCCTAAAATAAAAAAATAAAAGTACTGGGAACCATTGTTATAAATGAGTCTCCACTCCAAGCCAGAGTCCTGCAGAAAACAGAATAGATGCTGTGAGCTGAGATAGAATGGTCGCCTAAAAACAGTGAGGAAAACAAACTTCTGTTTAACTACTTTTGCTGACAGATTATCATAGAGTAATACTAAAATATTTGAGGGTTGGCGAGATAGCTCAGCAGACTAAGCATGTGCTTAGACAAGTGCAGAGACTGGGGTTTGATCCCCAGTATCACATGCTGGGCAGGCCCCACCCTTGGGCATGCTGAGGTGGCCATCAAGACTAGACATGCAGTGCACACCTATAATCCCAACTCTGTGGAGGCTGAAAACAGAAAGATCACTACAAGTCCGAGCTGTGTAGTGAGACCCTGTACCAAGTACATTTAAAAAATAATAAAAAAATAAAATATTTGTTGAATGAATGTACAAGCCAACCTTTCAAAGCTACTTGAACTATTTTAAGAGAACTTGCCAAATCACTCTTATACGAATGTCTTCACTCTGATCTTCACCATATCATATTAACATAAGTGGATTCAACTCCTCACCTCCCAAAGTAAGTAAGAATATTTACAAAATTGGTTTCTATATAAAACAAATGTTTTGAGGATATCTGCTTATTTTACAGTGTGAAACAATGTTATTGAAAAGTGTATGGCATTCTTTTTTTTTTTATTTTTTTACTTTTGGTCTTTTTGAAACAGGGTCCTGCTATGCAACTCAGGCTGACCTTGAGCTCACTTTGCAGCCCAGGCTGGTCTTGAGCTCACAGCAATCCTCCTGCCTCAGCTTCCCAAGTGCTGGGATAACAGGTATGTGCCACCACACCTGGCCTATGGTATTTTTATACAGTCTCTTCACAATAGTCAGAGGAAAATATTATATAATTAGCTAAAAGAATGTTTAAAAAGGTACCAACTACAGCAATGAATACCATTTATGCATTTATACTTCTTAGACATAAGTATTTTATTTTTGGCTTCTGGTGGTGTTATGGTTTGCATCTTGTCCCCCCCCCCCCCAAGCCTCAATACAGTCATGGGACGGGGACTTCTAGAGCTTGTGATTAACTCATGATCCACTGGGATTATGGGTAATCCAAGACTGGGATTATAGGTTTTAGTATTGCTGGGATTATGGGTATGTGTATTTCCCCAAGCCTGGGACAGAGAGCCTGAATGTAATTTAAGAGAGACAGACTTGCTCTCTCTGTTGCCTGTGGCCATTGTTGCTACTACTCCTCCATTTTACTCTCTGCTCTTTACTACTGCCATGAAAGGCTGCCCTCTGCCATGTGCCACTCTGCCTTGGACACAGCTGAGTATGAACTGAAACTTTCAGTAACTGTGAGCTAAACATTTCCTTCTCTCATTTTGAGTGTTGGGTATTTGTCCCAGCAATGAGAGAAGAGCACCTGAGACAGGTGGTCACTGAGCTTCATGTAATACCAGATCTGATAATGAATGTATAGCATCCTCTTATCTTGGGACTAGCTGCCCTGCTTGTATTTAGCATAACCTGTAATAAATTCTATGAGCTTCTACGCAGGTGTCTCCCTCTCCCACACATTTCTGCCTTCAATCCCATCATAAGGAACTTTGTTTGTTTCTTTTTTTTTATTTTTTGGTGGAACCAGGATTGAACTCAGGCCCTTGCACTTGCCAGGGAAGCGCTTATTCCACTGAGCCATCTCCCCGGTCCCATGAGGAAATTCTTGAAGCTGCGAGCACAGCTCTGAGGTGGAGCCCCTGTCTATCACAAAGTGCCCTGGGCCCAGCACCCAGCCAAGGAACTCTTTCCCAATGAGTCCAACAGCACCCTCCACATACCTTCCCTGACAACTTCCCAGTCCATGCTTATCTACTTCTCCCAGAAAACGGGACACCCGCCACCTGCTGCGGGAGACCACCACAAAACACCGATGCCTGAGACAATCTCCAGATGATGGATTTAAATGAGTCCAACATGCTTGTACTTTTTTTGGTGTGTGTGGGGGTCAGGATTGTTTAAAATCTCCCTAATTAATTTAATGTGCATTCCTAGGGCAGAATTGCTACACTGCATATTTATGTTACATATTCAGACAGTGACTCCTCAAAAGCAAAATCCTCACCTTAATTATATGCACACCCTCAGTACATGGCATATAGTAAACACAGAAAAAAATGCTTGGCTAGCTAAATTAAGACAATTAAGGTGATTCTTTAGACCACACTGATTATATAATTACATTCTGACCAGAAATCTAAGGGAAAAAAAAGATGAACACAACTTTTTTTTTTTTTTTTTTGTCTTTTTGAGACAGGGTCTCACTATGCACTTCAGGCTGGCCTTAAGCTCACTTTATAGCTCAGGCTGGTCTCGAACTCACAACAATCCTCCTGCCTCAGCCTCCCGAGTGCTGGGATTACAGGCCTGGGCCACCACGCCCGGCTCTGAACACAACTTCTAAATACATTGATCCAATACTTTGCAAGTATCATCAAAAGACCCTCAAGGGTCACCAAGGCAGCGCACTTGCTTACAGACTGTCCTGAGCACCATTCGGGCAGGTATCATTTCAGCCAGTCCAAATAAATTGGATAAAACTGTAGTTTTTGTATTTCCTGGTATGTCATCGTACGAAGATTACAGAAACACATGCTATGTCCTGTGTTCTATGCATGGTCCTCACCAGCCCTCCATGCACAGCCACAAGTCCTCTCTCCATAGGCTATGTTGGCCCTGGTCCACCAGTCGGGTTCTCACTGCGGCAGGCGTCTGTGCCACTACTCTCGAAACTGAACTGCACTCAAATACCTCCCGCAAGTTCTGCATAGGGTCTAGGGGCGGGGTGGGGAAGAAGAGCACCAGGCAGTCTACGTTCATGTTTCCCATATCTACATCTTAGCTAGGACCTGGAGCTCTCTTGGGCTCCTGTATCACTGTAGGAGGGGCACAGAAGAACCCTAAAGAAAAGTGGAAGTGAAATAGGGACTTGCATGAGCAGAGCTTGGCTTCCGTGACAGCTGGAAGGATGGCCTCACTGCTTCACCAGCCATGATGCTGGTGTTTTTGTAAAACCAAGGTGTAAGACATATGGACTACTGCTGTATTTCCTCATTTAGGCTTCATATAAACTTGCAAATGATTAGAATTAAAAAGGTGGGCATGGTGTGTAGTCCCAGCACTCAGGAGGCTGAGGCTGGAGGATTACTGGAAGTTCCAGGCCATCCTGAGCTATAAAGTGAGTTTAAGGCCAGCCTGAGGTACATAGCAAGACCCTATCTCAAAAGATGAAAAAAAAAAAAAAAAAAAAAAAACAAATTAAATCAAGAACCTTTCTGTGAATACCAGAGACAACACACGAAGGCACACTGTTCTCCTTACCAGCAGGGAGTGCATGCCCATGTACATCCTGCTCAGGCACACCAGCAGAATCCAGCAGGGGATAAGCAGCAGGCCATACGCCAGTGGGTACTGCAGGGAAGCAAAGTTCAGTCAGATACAGATAGAAACCCAACTGTACGGGTGACTCCCACAGTCAACATTAAAGAAACACTTCTGCTTTTGAACAAAAGCTTCTCATGTTTCTGCACTGCTCCTTGAGGGCAGCAATGGCCCCCAAGCAGCCCCGACCTCAGGTTCCATCTGTGTCTGTGTCTGTCCACACTTCCCCTCCTCAGTATCCACCCCCATGTCATTGGTTAAGATTTCAAGTCATGATCTTATGGAAAAAAGGGTGGTGGCATAGGGGGAGCAGAGTACAAAGGGGAAATGCATAAGAAAGCACTGATACTTGGTACCAGGGCACGGGAGCACTGCAGGTCCCCCCTGGGAGAGGAAGAGGAGATGGCCTTGGGGGCCGGGCTTAGGTTTTCAGTCCTGTGGGAGCCAAGGCAGCAAAGCAAATGGAGCTGAAAGAAAAGAGTAAGATCGTAGGAGCAGAAAGCCTGATTTGATTCCAGATCTGGCCCACTTTCTTCTGGAAACTAAATACCCTGACACCCATAGCTGGGCGCTCTTTGGTTTTCTTCCTGCCCTGTTTTCCTGTTTCCCACACAGGAGTGTTTTCTCTTTCATGCTCTGTAAAAATCAGTATAAACAAGGATTCTGTTCTGAGGAGTTACTGGTGGTCTTGCCTGTTCTTATATTTTAGCTACCACTTAGGGTGCTGGAGACCTACACCACCTGAGTGTGAGAACTGAGCATGTCACCTCCATGGGCTGTCCATGACCGACGGGGGAGGGCAAAGGATGGCTGCAGATGGCTAAACTCTGTCTGCCCCCTTCTGAAACAGGGAGCACAGTGACTTGGAGCCCCACAAGGGGAGCCTCTGTTCTTCCATCACAGGAGCTTGGTGAGCTGCATGGAATCCATGCAGAACGGTGGATTCCCAAACAGATGAAGGGAGACACTCACTGTCAGTACTTCCAGGAGTCTCACACTACGCACAAGTAGTGCCAGGCCTCCCAGGGTCTCTCATGTCAATGCCACCTCCGCAGGCTGGCAGCTCAGCCCCATGAGGTAGGGCACATGGACAGCGGCGACAGCCTCAGTGCCCATATCCCACTTCTGAGCCACATTTCGGACTCAGCCCTAGGGTGGCAAGCAGGGTAGCTGGCTACAAGGCCACCATGATACGAGGAAATCCTGACCTGACCGGGAAATCCATGGTCATGGCTGCCCACTTCTGGCATAGCCTGGCTCATTAGCTGGCAATGGGAATAGAGCGAGTCTATTACCAGCAACAGAGGTCACCACCCTGACCCTGGCTGGGAAGGGTATGCTGTACACCGGGCAGCTACACAGAATGTGGGATCAGGCAGGAAACGTGCACGCTGCTACCTCAGGACAACAGGCTTGGGTAGGGACAAGGCTGTAAGACACAACCTCCTCTGGCTACACCTGCCCCTGACCCAAGCCAGCAGGATGCTCAGAGGCTGCTGGACAGGAACCAGGGAGGAGATGCTGTGCTGGAAAGAGCTACTGCCCTGGCCACCAGGGCCCTCCATAGTCCTGGCTAACAGATTCTACTGTGTCTTGGCTGAGGTGGTCCCCAGGCCAGGCCTACAGTAGTTCAAATCTCTGACACCACGCTCCTCTCCAGAGTCACCTTACTGGACGACCTTCAGGTTTCTGGAGGAGAGTAGGGCACAGGGCCATGGTCTGGTCTCCACAGGGTCAGCTGATAAGGCTGTCATTTGAAGCTCCCACTTCTGCCACTTGACCCTCTCCGCCCCCTCCTCAGGCTTGTGGCTCCAGGGAAAGGGAAGAGGATGAAGGGGTGTGTCTGGCTGGATTTTCCTCTTCATGGCCTTGTCTTCTGTGGGCTAAAGCATCTACTGGCACCTTTCTCTTCAGAGCAGAGGGGTCTGCAAAGACCCACTGGGCTCTCAGAAAGCATACTCCCATCCCCAGAAGAAGCATTACCTCTTTTCCCCAAGGTTTCCTCCTTCATATTCTGTACTTCCAGGGAACAACTTTGCCCCATGGTCACCCCCCAACTGCACAGAGGCAGTTACTATGCTTGTCTTTCACTGTCACCACTGAGCTGTCTTCCTCCTAGTTCCAGTCTCCTGTCCCCATGATTTCCCTTTCCAGTCTGTGATCTGCAAGGGCTGTGGAAGGAGGCAAGCACAGCCTGCGCTGCAGGTCTCCTGGAACAGGGGTATCACTGCGGGCAGTCCCTGGATGCTCTGGTTTGGTGCTAGCCTGTGTTGTCTATGCTCCAGAGAGCCACCAACAGGCCCAGCAGCTCAGCATACAGAATCCTAGGGAGGCAGTAGTGGTAAGGAGGAGGCAGCTGGGAGGGAGTCTTGGCCTACCTTGATCTCTGGAACCAGCCCTGAGTGGTGCTAACTCTCAACATTAGAAAAATCCTGCACTGGTCTGACAAACTGATCACAAATTCCTAAGTCCCCAGGGGCCTGTGGCCTGGTCTGCTCTCATCATGCCCACTTTCTCCTGAACTCAGAGCTCTGAGGGCCAAGTGTAGAGAAAACTCCAGACGTGGCCAGAACTGCATCTGGACAGAATGTCAGGTCTGGCCTTTGAGAGCAAGTTCTAGAAGGTGGGTTTGTTGCTCTGTAGTATACAGTGACCTCTTTCTGAGTTATTCACTAAGGGGCAAGGAAGACACTAGAGGTACACACTCCAGAGCCTGGGTAGACGGCAGACTATAAACCCAGGATGGGCTTTGGCCATGAAGCTGTGAATGACCACAACCTCAAGGGAAATGAAAAGTCTCAGGGACTGGCCTACTAGAAGGGAGGAGGGACCTAGAAAGAAGATGGGCTGAAGTAGGGCGAGGGTACGAAAAGCGATTGAGCTGTCATGTACAGGTACAAACTCCCTATGATGAATTACATATGTCTAAAATGTACCAATAAAAACATTTTAGTGCAAAAAAAAAGCCCCAACTTTGTGATTCCCATGTCAGAGAAAGGTCTGAGAGAAAAGAAAGAGTAGGCCTGAGTATTCCAGCTCAGGACAGGACTGGGCTGTAGTAGCTACAGCCTCCAGCAGGCCAAGGGGAGCAGGACTTTCAGACTCCTCCAGAAGTAGAGAAGCAACAGGAACTCCAGATGTCCAGGAGTTGCCCATGTGTTGCTGGCTATGCATTATCTACAGAGTTGGTTTTTTTTTTGTTTTTTTTTTTACCTCTGCCCTCTTGGATAACTCAGTCCTACATTTCATAAGATCCCAGAAAACTCCAGGGTCTAGTGTGGATGCCATGAAATTTGGGAAACAATTGCTCTTGTGCCTCTGTTTTAACAAATGGGATAGCAAGTGAGGACTGCTGGGGAAGTGTAATAGATCTCAAAGTACAAGGCACCACAGCATTAACTCAAAATCAGTCATTCTAAACTCGAAGTTTGGCCTTTTATTTTCCCCCTAGTACTGGGGGAGGCATCCAGGATCTTTGCACTGAGCTACACCCTCAGACCACCTCTCCTTTAAAATTCTGAGACACAGTTTTACTAAATTGTTAAATGACTCAGGCTATGCTCAAGACCCTAATCCTCCTGCCTCTGCAAACTGAGTTTTTCTGGGGTTCTCCAAAATGCTGGGATTAGAGGTATGCATTGGCATGCCTGGCACATTTAGCAATTCTTGAAGGGCCCTGGTTTCTGTTTTTGTTACATACACATACATATACATGTATTTGGTATAGGGTCTTACCACAGCTCAGACTCATAGAGATCCTCCTGTTTTCAGCCTCCCAGCACAGGAATTACAGGTGTGCACCACCATGCCTGCTCTCCAAGGCCAGCTCAGAAAGCCTGGGGCTGGGACCAGCAAGGCATGTGATGCCAGAGACCAAACCCCAGTCCCTTTTTGCTGAGCTATCTCACTGGCCCTGGTTTGTTTTTAAAGCAGTCAGAACCAGGCAGGATTAGAAGGGAATATCTTGTCTCCTTTTCTACTCTGCCACAGCATTTAGAGCAAACTTTCTCTTACTTCTGATACATATTTGCTGTGCTCCTTTACTTTATCTTTCTTTCTTTCCTTTTTTTTCTTTTTTGTGGAACCAGGGATTGAACTCAGGCCCTTATGCTTTCCAGGCAAGTGCTTATTCTATTGAGCTATCTCTCTGGCCCCTCTACTTTATCTTTTTCTAGTCCTCTGTAATCCACAAATTTATTTCTGACCACTAATCTGGCTGGCTTTTTAAAAATAAAAATTTAATTCTAGGTAGCTATCAAGAGAAATGAACATAGTGAAATTCTGCCTCAACAAAACAGAAATAGAGAGAGGGAAAGGTTTGTTTAGCTCAGTTTGTAGAGTTTTCAGTCCCTATCAGCTGGTTCCAAGGCCAGGTGGCACACAGCAGAGGGGCAACCATTCACTAACATGACACAGCAAAAACCATAAGAGAAGGAGAGCAAGCCTTTTTTCCTCTGTAGGTTATCTGCCCTAGGGCAGGTTTGGCACTCATTGCAATCCCAGAACTAGATAAGGAACCAATCACAAACTCTAGATTCAGCTGACTCCAAAAAGCCCCACCTGCCCCCCCACTCATGAGGCTTTAGGAAGACAAACAATAACAATCTGCCTCTGACTCCCCAAAGACTCACCCACATCCCTTTATGCAAAAGGAACTTAGGCCATCACTAAGGTCCTAACAGTTTCAGTGTTGCAAAACACGTGCACATCACAAGACTCCTCTGAGATTTAAGGCAAACTCATAGCCATATAAATGAAGTCCCTGTACAAAAGAAGCTAAACATGTCCAACATTCAATGGCACAAAATAAACATTAACATTCCAAAAGGTACAAATGGGGATACAAAGAATTGGGAACAAAGCAAGTCCAAAATTCAGCAGGGCAAGAGCTAAGTCCTGCAGTTCCACAAGCAGCACCCAAGGCAAACTGTGGCAAGCTGTGGAGTCCACAGGGCCTGGGGGCTGTGCCCTTCCAGCACTTCTGGTGGTTGTAGCTTCTATGGTTTTTCTCTTGGGCCTACTTTGCTCCTGCCTTGAAGCTTTCTTTAGAGGAGCCACATTCCTGGCCTTTTCAAACTTTTTGAGGTCTCCATGGTACCTTCAGCTTCACACTCAGTTTCACACAGTACCCTCTCAGGGTCCCACTGCCTGGCCTCTCAAGGAGGAAACTGCTACCATAACCTCGTAACTTGCTTTCTGCATGCACCTAAAACCAGCACCACGTGGATGATGCCAAGGTCTGTTGCCAGCTGGAATGGTAGCCAAGTTTCCCTCTCTTTGCTATAAGGGTCAAGTGCCTGGACTGCTGAGCACTACGGACCCAATTTTTTTTTTTTTTTTTTTTTTTGCAGAACCTGGGATTGAACTCAAGCCCTTGCGCTTGCCAGGGAAGCGCTTATTCCATTGAGCCGTCTCCCGGCTATGGACCCAATTGTGAGGAGCAAATTGTCTGTGCTCCCATGTTGAGCTATATATTCCCAGACCTGCTGACCAGTGAGTTTTACAGTAAACTGATTCTATGCATCTCCTCTAAGAATGCTTTTACTAAAATCTGATCCTTAGAGCTTGTTAAAAAAGATGAAACTAAAAATTTACAAGCCCTTCCGTTATTTTCAGATATATGAAAATTTACCAAACCCCAAACAGTTCACATGATGTCCCTAGATGTTCTTTTTTTTTTTTTTTTTTTGTCTTTTTGAGACAGGGTCTCACTATGCAGTTCAGGCTAGTCTCGAACTCACAACAATCCTCCTGCCTCAGCCTCCTGAGTGCTGGGATTACAGGCCTGTGCCACCACACCCGGCTCCTAGATGCTCTTTAATTTCATGCCACTACTTAATTCTCACTGCACACCCTTCATAAAAATTTAACTTTTTCTCTAAGAATAAAACATACAGAATAATTCAGAAAACAAGCAAGAAAAATACAACCATTATTCCTCAAAACTTTTGTCTTTCCTGATATGCTTTCCTTAACTATTTATCATACATAATCAGAATTATTCTATATATCATGGCATTTCTACCCACATTCACTGAAGTTAGTGAAATGAGTCTATAAAATGACCTGCAATTAGAGCAACCACAAAAACTGTCTTCAGAAGACAGAAGGGGGCCTGGAGGCCTGGGCCTCCTGCGTGGTGGGCAAGCACTCTACCACTGAGCTACAACCTAGCCCCTTTATTAGTATTCACATTTTTCAGACTAAATATGTGACACAACAGCAGACACGAGAACAAACTTTCTCCTCTGATTTCACATGAGAGACTACATGCAGCTGGCAGTGACAGCACATTAAAGGTAGGTGCTTCTTGGCCCCACCCTCTGCTAGTGGGTTGAAGACCAATATAACTTGGAAAGTTATCTGGAAAGCACTTTGTCAAGGTGTGAGAGCTCTAGACATTCACATCCAGTGACCCAGCAATCTGTCTCCCAGGAATCTATTCTAAAAGCATAGAAATGTGGCTAAGGATACACATATGAAAAGTCTGTTGGGTCTGGGGAGATAGCTCAGTAAATAAGCACTTGCCTGGCAAGCACAAAGGCCTGAGTTCAATCTCTGGTTCCACCAAAAAAAAAAAAAAAAAGTTTGTCATCTGATTGAAGAAAAAAATTGTCAAAAAAACTACTAATTCAATACAGTAATGAATAAACAAATATTTACTACTGATAACAAAGTAACTAAAATAGGAGTCTGAAGCTATAAAAATTCTGGCTCTCGTCACTTATTATATAGACTCATTGGAAGCCTAAGAATGTAAATCACACAATCAAATCACCTCAAGAAGAGAGAAAGGAGAGGTGCTAGAAGGACAGAGCATCCTGCAGGATCTCAGGAGGGATGAGTCGGAGCTTAGAGAAGCTGCTGTACCCAGCAGTCAGATCCCCTTGTCCCGCAACACCAGGTTCTGCTCTCCACTTCTCTCCACAGCTGGGCTTGGCGCTGAGGCCCTGAACCTCCTTCTCACAGAGGACCCAGGCCCACCTCTGCTGTGCTCCACACCCAGGGACAGGATCTCATGGGACACGCCTCTGCCGTGGGGTGGCAGGGGCTGTGAGACACACAGGCTCCCCAGTGGGAGCTATCACACTGTGGAGCCTGACGTAGCACCTCAGCTTCCTCATCTACCAATAATACTGTAGCAATCCCAATCCTGCAATATATAAAAACAGAAAGAAGAAAATGCTTTGTTCATAAGAATGTTTGCAGCCTGGTACGGTGGTGCACACCTATAATCACAGTTCTCAGCAGGCTGAGGCAGAAGGATTGCCATGAGTTTGAGGCCATCCTAGGGTACAAAGCAAGACCCTGTCTCAAAAAAAAAAAAAAAAAAAAAGTTCTACATTGTGCTGGTCAGGGTTCTCCAGAGAAACAACCAATAGAATTATAAGGGAAAGAGAAGCAAGCAGCAAGGAGGGAGGATGCCAGGGGATTTCAAAGAACTAACTGCAGAAGTGGAGCATAGATTGTGCAGATGCAAGACCACCAGGCTGGGGCCCAGGGAACAGCTGAGGCGGTCCTGAGTCTGGAGGCCTCTGCTGGCAAGATTCTTCCTCCTTGAAGAGGTCCCTTCTCCAAAGGCTTCCAAATAATGGCAAGGCCAAGCCCACTGTGGGCCCTCTGCTTCAATCAAAGTGTATGAGTTAAAGATTAATCTCATCCAAAAGTATGTTCATAAATACATCTAGAATAATATCTGACCAAAAACATGGGTACTAGAGGCCTGGAACATACAGCTCATTGGCATTAGTGCCTGCCTGGCAAGCCCAAGGTCCTGAGTTCAACCTACAGTACCAGAGAGAGAGAGAGAGAGAGAGAGAGACAGACAGACAGACAGACAGACAGACAGACACACACACACACACACACACACACACACACACACACACACACTGACTACAGGTACTATGTCCTGGACAAACTGGAAAATAAAATTAAAAATCCCACATACTACTAATTTTTTTTTTTTTTTAATAGCTAGACGTGGGCTGGTATGGTGGTATACATCTGTAATCCCAGCACTCAGGAGGTCAAGTCAGGAAGATTGATGAAAGTTTGGGGCCAGCCTAGGATACATGGTGAAACTTTCTCTCAGAACACACACACACACACACTGGCCAGTTGTGGTGGTATGTACCTGTAATTTAAGAGATAGGAGGATAACGATTTCAAAGTCAGCTTCTCAAACAAATTAATAAACTTCATATATAATGCAGACCCAAGTATTTCTGGGTTATAAGAAAATATAAAAATATTAACAGCCTTTTAATTTTTCATTTTTCAAGTCTCCTAGAAGTTTCACTACTGGTCCTGCCTGTCCTCGTGGCATGTCCAGCCATGCTAAGAACTCTGTTCCACTCTGGATGCACCCTCTCCTGCTTTCCCTCTCAGTGCATCCTTTTCTCAGTGCCAGTCATCTGCAGCCCCTGGGAACCTTTCCCATAAAAGCCTGGTGGGGCGCAGGGGCCATGCACACTTAGCCCTTCAGCCTGAGGGCAGGACTGAACCAATCAGATTCCTTTCTTTTTTAACAGTAACCTGAAGTGAGAAAAGGCATTTTCAATTAAAGGCAAAAGATGTGCACAATCTGAAGAGAAGCCTGAGTATGAAAGGGCACTTTTGTTTTTAAAACAAGATCTCTCCCTGTAGTCTGAGTGAGCCTCAAACTCACTGTGTGGCGCTGTGAACTCATACTACTCCTACTTCTGCCTCCCAGTGCTGAGGTGACAGGTGCGCCATTTCCCACTCAGAAAGAACATCTCTGTTGTGTGCCTGGACTTGTAAGTGATACAGAGCTGGGGAAGGCACACATGCATGCCAGGGCAGAGCGAGAAGGAGCAGCAGCTGGAGTCCAGGCAACCCCAGACTAGAGACTCAGGCCTCATTCCACCCTCCAGTGCCCTGCTGCAACTCCCCATGGCCTGGCAGTGAGTACTCCCTGCCCTACCTACTTACTGCCTTACCAACAAGCAAGTTTCCACATTTTTGCTTACATTGGCCCAGATGGGCTTACTAGAGAGCCCAAATACACAGAAGCCTTTCTTGCCTATTCTGTGGGAAGCCTGCTACTAATACCGTCCCCCAGAAACTCATGTTCATTAGAGGCAGGGGAAGCAGATGGAATCCTAGGGCCACACTGTAGCAGGTGGTGCTGGGCAGAGGTGGCAATCAGAGCTGTGGCCTGGAAGGTTCCTCCTGCTTCTGGCCACCTGCACGTGGGCAGCTCTCCCCAGCTCAGGGTGCGGCATCTCAAGGATAACAGTGATTAAGGCAGTGTCCAAGCCATCTTCTTACTTCTTGAGAGCTACTGTCAGACTCTGTCAGAGGCTCTCCTTTCTCTAGCCATGCCTCACACACACACACACACACACACACACACACACACACACACACACCTGCCAGCCCTGCCCCATCTCATGCAGATGGGTACTTGCTACATAATGGATGTGGTGCTGCAGACAACTGGAAAAGAACTACTCAACAATGGCACTAGGTCAATTATTCATCTATAGGAAAGAAATCAGATTCACACCTCACACATTCACAAAACCAATGGAAAGCGAAAACGCTTTTACATAATGCACTGCCACAACTTTATCTCTCAAACAAAAAAGTCAAAGAACTTTTTTTTAGGGGCTGAGGAGATGGCTCAATGGAATAAGCACCTCCTGGCAAATGCAAAGGCATGAGTTCAATCCCCAGTTCTGCCCCCCCCAAAAAAGAACTTATTTTTATTACTAGATAAAATAAAAATTAAAAAGTAAGAAGAGCCAATTGTAGTGCATACCTATAATCCCAGTACTCAGGAAGCTGAGGCAGGAGGATTGCTGCGAGTTACATAATGAGTATAAGGCCAGGCCGAACTACATAATGGGAGTCTATCTCAAAACAAAACAAAAAGGTAAGAATAGCAAGAATAAGTCTTAAAATGTATTGGATTCATAAAGCCATAATAAACTTGTTAGTACGAACTTGTATATAAAATATCAAGATGCATCAATAAGAAACATAGATATATACCCAAACACATACATGTCTCAGCACATGACTAGGGACTAAGTTAGGAGGAAAAACTCTTCAAAGTAAGCAATGGTTCAAAGATTTAAGCATAAAAGAAATTATAAAATTATTATAAACACTTAAAAAAAAGCTTATGGCAAAGGCCATTGTAAACATCCACACAAAACCCAGAATCTATGAAAGAAAAGAATGTTACATAAAAAAGAAATTTTTCTGATTTACAGAAAAGATACACAGCTAGCTGGATGTAGTCACATGTGCCAGTAATCCTAGCACTTGGGAAACGGAAGCAGAAAGATAGCCACAAATTCAAGGCCAGCCTGGGCTACATAGTAAGGCCCTCAAAACCTTATCTCCAAAAAAAAAAAAAAAAACACATAAAAAGAGAAGAAAAAATAGCTAGAAGAAGGTAACAATTTAAGAAAATGTATTTCTGAACTATATCACACATAACAGGCTAATCTTACTGCGCTAAGGAGAGCTTCACACATCTGTGATCCCAGCATTCTGGGAGGGTGAGGCAGGAGGAGTACAAAATCAAGCCCACGGGACAATTTAGAAAAGACACTGTATCAAAATTTTAAAAAGGGGCCAAGAAGGGAGCCTGGGTCATTCCCTGTAGCACATGAACACAACCCAAAGCAGCTGGCTCCACAGAGGTGTAGGTTCAGCCAGGAGAAGCACCTCCTACCTCAGTCCCCCAGTACCTGCAAGCAGCAGAAGGGATTTACCCATTCCTTGTACCACACTTTGCTATGTCCCCAAACTTTTTATTTTTAAATGTGTTTAGTACAGGGTGTACAGGGCCTCACTACACAGATCTGTCTTGTAGTGATCCTCCCATTTTCAGACTCCCAAGCACTGGGATTACAGGTGCGCGCCACCACACCCAGTCTCAGTTGCCCTCTCAGTACCCTGGGAGTAGGACCACTACGGCTTGTGGTGCCACATATTGAATCCCAGTCCCTGCGCTCTACCTAAGCAGGCGCTTCAGTCTGCTGAGCTATCTGGCCGACCCTTTCCCCAGCCTTTTTAATTTTTAAATTGTAAGCCAGTCTCAATAACCTGCCCAGGATGCCCTCAAACTTGTAAGCATCTCCACTGCCCCTAGGCAGCCAGATCACAGGCCTGTGTCACTGTACCTGCAGGCTGCTGGGCGCCTCCAGTGTGGGACTGAAGTTACACACCCATGATAAACTGTTAGGGATTAAAATACAAGGGCAGAGATGAGCAGATTTGTCTCAGCCTGAGGGAATGAACCACCGTTAAGAGCAGCCTGTGCACAGTGAGCAGGCAGTGAATAGCCAGAAAAGCCCCACAAGTCCTACGGAGCAGACAGAGAAGCATGGCTGGGGAGCAGAAGGGCAAGGGCAGCCCAGAGTGCAGGAGCCCAGGGGTTCCCCGAGGCTGCAGAACAGTGCAGAGCTTGTTCTGTGCAGGAGCCAGACTCCCATGCCGTGGATTTGCAGCCAGGATTGAGCCCACCTATAGCTTGAATCGAGCCGCTTTTTCACCCTACAGACCAGAGAGGGAAGGAACCAAGTACAAATGTTACAGGGTGTCTGCCACAGTGTCACTAAATTACCTCTACACTGCTTATTTTGGCTCCATCTTGGCAGGCCTGAAGGACCTAAACTAAGTTATCTGACCAAAACACAGTACTGCTTATAGGAAAACAATTAAGTCCAAAACCCTATAAAAATTACCGAGCCAAGAAGTCAGAAAATACCATCCATAACTAGGAGATATATTAGAAACACACAAAGATAACATAGTAGATAAGAATCTTAAAACTGTGGTGGTGCACAAGTGCAATCCCAGCACACAGGAAATTGAGGCAAGAGGATGGCTGTGAGTTTGAGGCCAGCCTGAATTAAAGAGCAAGACCCTTTAAAAAAAAAAAAAAAGTGCTAAGAATCTTAAAATAGCTATTAAATAGCACACAACAGTAGCTGGGGGCTAGGGAAATAGCTTAGCAGTCTAAGCACAAGCTTGGCAAACACAAGGGCCTGGGCTCGATCCTAGGTACTTCATGTTGTGCCTGCTCTACACCTAGTCAGCCACCAAAACTGGGCGCAGTGGCACATGCCACAGCACTGGGGAGGCTGAGACAGGAGGATCACTACAAGTCTGAGCTGCATAGCAAGACCCTGTACCAAATAATAAATAAAAAGACTAAAAAGCCAACAATAGTTGGGCATGAAGGATTGCAAGTTACAGACCAGACCGGCAATGTAACAAGACCCTGTCTCAAAATAAAAATTGTTGCCTGATGTGGTAGCACAGGCCTATCATCCCAGCATTTGGGAGGCTGAAGTAGGAGTATCACTATGAGTTTTGAGTCCAGCCTGGGATACACCGTGAGTTCAAGGCCAGCCTGAGCTACACAGCAAGACCCTATCTCAAAAAAGCAGCAGCAATAATAATAATTGTTTTCCAGCCACCGTCACTAACCTCGCTGAAAGAAACATTCGTTAGAAAGAACGTGTTTCTAACGTTCAAGCAAGATGCCGAGGGCAGAGTTTGTCAGTGCCAAGCCTAGTAGGTAGGCAAAGATGGCTGACTCCATGGTGGCACAGGACAGAACTGTCTAGGGAAGAAGATGCTTCAAGTCTCCAGTGGCTGGTCCAGAAAGAGTGGACCTGAAGCCAGGAGAAGAGACGTGGTCCAAAGACCCACCTGGCACAGGTTTGAATAGCGGCCTATACCTTGGAACCTAAAGAAAAGATACAAGGGGGCCTGAGGGGGAAGATGGAGTTGCTGCAGGTCTTGAAGGGCGGGCTGCAGCAGGTCAGTGGCCACAGCAACCTCCATGGCTACCTATGAGCTCTCTTCAGGACAAATGATGTGAAGCTTGGTATGTTAGTGGGAGAGGACAAATATGGCAACAAATACTATGAGAACAACAAACAATTTTTTGGCCATCACTGATGGGTTATGTACATACAGAAATGAACGGCAAGAACACTTTCTGGGATGTGGCCAGAAGTATGGTGCTGCCTGAGTGGCATCGCTGGCTTCACAGTATGACTGACAACCCTCCAACAACCAAGCCCCCCACAGACCGAAAAATTCATTTGGAAGACGCATCAATTCAACATGAGCGGCACTCCACAGCAGTAAGTACCATACTCCACCACCAGAAATAAGGTTCAGGCGTGGGTCCCACCTTCTACACCTTACAAGTGAAGATGGCAAGAACCCCTTGCAACCTGTGAGATAGGGCTTTTCTCAGAATTGTACTTTGACTGTCTCCTCTTAACTTGATTTAAATTTGTTTGACCAAGCAAAAAAAAAAAGATACAAGAAGAGTTTTCTGTGATGCCTCATGTGGCTCATTCTGTCAGACTGCAAACTGAGCAACAAGCCTGCACTGAAGCAAGAAAGAAGAAACTTTCCAGAAAGCTCTGCAAGAAAAGTTTCTCCATCTTGCTGAAGCCCAGAAGTGAGGTCTTTATCTAAAGACTGAGATTTGGCTCAAGGGTAGAACACTTGCCTAGCAAGCTTGAGGCCCTGGGTTTGTCCCTTGGCACCAAAAACAAACAAAAAAAAAATAAATAAAAACAATGTCTAAACTAATTTTTTTTGCACAGTAGTTTACATACAAAAATGTACATTAAATGGTTTATAAAGAAACTGCCCATGATTAAATGATTTAGCAGTTCTAAATGTTAATATGACATTTAAAAAAAATCAGGTATAAAATTCAGACTAAATTCCTATTCTTAAAAGTTCTGATCAGGCCAGGGAGATAGCTCAGTAGAATAAGTGCTTGCTTTGGCAAGAACAAGGGCCTGAGTTCAATCCCCAGTTCTTTTCTTTTTATTTTTTGTGGAACCAGGGATTGAACTCAGGCCCTTGCACTTAACCAGGGAAGTGCTTATTTTACTGAGCCATCTCCCCAACCCTCAATCCCCGGTTCTGAAAGAAAAAAAAAAGTTCTGACATATATGTATGTTCCATATCATCTGACATCTTACAGAGTTAAAGTGGTATTTACAGCTGAAGCAAAGGCAGTGAAGTAGTTCTGGAATTCAGACAACAGCAATACTGTTACTATTCATAGGATAAGAAGAGATGGGAACCATTAATAAATGTGAATACTTTCACTCAAAAACATCATTATAAAGGGCTGAGGACAGAGCTGGGTGGTAGAGCACATGCCTAGTGCATGACTAGCACATGACAAATGCATGTGAGGCCCTGCACTAAGTCTCTAGTACTGGAAAAAATCATTTCTCAGTTCATTGTACCCTGATTTTCTTTACATCTGGAGTATGTTTTGTGTTAAAGGGAACTGAGCCCAGGGCCTTTGTGCTAAGCTATATATCATTCTTTTTTTTTTTTTTTTTTTTTTAAATAAGACAGGTTTTTCCTAAATTGCTAATTTGCCCAACCTGGATGGAACTTTCAATCCTCCTGTCTCCACTTCCCAGAGTGCTGGGATTACAGTCATGCACCACCTTGCTTGGCACAAATTATTTTTAAAAAGCCCAAGGAGAACTTATAAACACAAAATACACAGTATCTGAAAGTATATTCCATCGTGCTCAATAAAATTACCAAAAGTCACACATTACAAAAGAAAGGATTGGCAAACATAGTCACAGGAATACAAATTACCCAAAAGGAAGCACAGAGAGCAAGAACACTTTAACACATAAACTGAAATTTGCAAAGCATAGGATGACGAGGAAAATTCTCCTAGAAGTAATGCTGAACATCTTCCAAATATAATGAAACACAGACACTCATAGACTCGACATCAATAAACCCCAAGTCAATTATAAAGAAAGTCACATCACAACCCATCATTTAAAAATCTCTCGCCAGATGTGGTGATGCACACCTGTAATCCCAGGGAGGCTGAGACATGAGGATCAAGGATCGTTGTGAGTTCAAGGTGAGCCTGGGCTACCAAGTGAGCTCAAGGCCAGCCTGAATTACATAGCAAAATCCTGTCTCAAAATGACAAAAGAAAAAAGAAAGAGAAGAAAATTGCCCAAATCTCATGGCAAAGAAAATCTTAAAAGTTGTCCAAGCTGGGCTCAAATTTGCAGTCTTAAAAGCAGTCAAAAGAAAAAAGATCATATACAGAGGGTTGCAAACAATATGGCAAGTCAGACGTCTATTTAAACCATGCCAAGAAGGGTAGTGAACACCTGTAATAGCACTCAGGAGGTTGAGGCAAGAGGATCACTGTGAGTTCAAGGCCAGCCTGGGCTACACAATGAATTCAAAGCCAGCTTGAAATGTATAATGAGACCCTATCTAAAACAAAACCAAAAGCCTATTCAAACAGCAGACAGTGGAGCAACATATTTAAAGTGATGGGGGGGATAGGCCCACATCAACCTAGAATTCTAAATCTCATAAAAATACTTTTCCAAAGAAAAAGGGGAGCTGTATCTGGGCACAGTGGCGCATGTTGGTCATCTCAACACTCCGGGAAGCTAAGGGGAGGGACCACAAATTTGAGCCCAGCTTGGACAACTTAATGAGACACTATCTCAAAATAAAAAATAGAAAAAGCTAGTTGTTCACGATAGTACTTGCCTATAATTCCAGCTCCCAGAAAGACTGAGAGGGCTGGGAATGTAGCTTATGATGATACAGTGGTCATAGGTTTGGTCTCCACTAGAAAAACTGTGAAAATAAGTCATATACCAAGCTGCACCAGGCGAGCTCCATATCTGCAATCCCAGCAGATCCCAGCACTCCGGAGGCAGGAGGATCATTGAATGTTTGAGACCAGCCAGGGCTACAAAGTAAATTCAAGTCCAGTCTCAGCTGCAAAACAAGATCCAGCCTCAAAAAGAAAAAGGAAAAAAAAAAAGAACCACCCAATACCAACAATCTAACAGAAAAAATAGAGAACAGGTGGTTCAAGAGAAAGAAGTATAAATGGCCAATAATCCTACACAAAGCTCTTCACTGATAAGAGAAATGCAAATTAAATAATTAAAATTATCTTGGGGAAAGATCATTAAGTTTCACAATATAGTATTACAACCCTGAGCTCACAGCATAGGAAAACTGGTTCTGTCATATGCTGTTGGTGGGAATGCAAACTTTGTAGGCAGCTCTGTTATCTGTTAAAACTCCCCACCCTCACCCTGCAGGATGCACTGTACTTTTCCTACTTTTACTTGGCCCAAACACTTCTCCTACGGCTACTACTAAAAAATAATAATAGTTCAAACACATTATCATCCTGTTTTGCTATGTTCTATTCGTTACATTGCCCAAGATGGTCAAGGGGCAGGGTTGTCTCTCAAACGAATTCAAGAGGTCTTTCTGCCTCCACCTCCTAAGTGGCTGGGACTGCAGACACTGCCAGTGCCTCCAGTGTCACACTGCAGCTCCTCTGACAAGGTGCCAGAAGAGAGGCATAAGAAAGAGGCAGCATGGTGCCACACAGTGAGACTGTCTCATAAAAGAAAGAAAACTCATTATTTTTGAAACAACAAAAAATATATTCTAAGGGGCTAATCATTCCAAAAGTGGAATACTAATCTTTTTCTTTGTGGGAGGTAGGGGGGGTTTCCAGGAATCAAACTCAGGACCTCATGCTTGCCAGGCATGCGCTGTACCACTGAGCTAAGCCCCTAACCTCAAATACTCATCTTTGGGGGAACTTCCTCCAGCAAAACTCAACGTTCTTTACTTAACAAATGGATTAGAAACTCTAGGATCAAGGTACAGAAATTTGTTCTTAAACCACCAGGTTTTTTTTTTTTTTTTCTTTTGATATGCTGTCACTTTCAAAGCAAAAAGTAATGAAACAAAGAGTGAACTTAAAAGGCTAGGGGTGAGTCCTGAACAAGTGTCAAGGAGGGTGGGAGCAGTCAGCAGGGAATGAAGCAACAGTCATCCTCGACCTACATGGGCAGGAAAGATGATTCAACTCTGGGAGGGCTCTCAGAAGCGTAGGCATAGAACAGCAGCCACACCTGTCCTGATCACCCGGCTGCAAAGGACAGGATGGGCCACCAAGGTGGGTGCTGACAGAAAACAACTTGGGTAACAGACAGCAAGGACTCAGGGAGAGTAAAGGAGCAAAAACACCACTTTGGTTTCTGTACTGATTACAGCCAAATATTCATAAAGATAAACTTTTATTTTCTGTCTGTTTGAGACAGGGTCTCACTATGCAGTTCAGGCTGGCCTAGAACTCCCAAGGAGCCTCCTGCCTCCCAAGTGCTGGAATCATAAGGCATGTGCCACCATGCCTGGCTTTTGAAAAAAAATTCAACCAGAGCCAAGTGCAGAACCCACACACCTGTAACCCCAGCACTTAGGAGGCTAAGGAAGGAGAATTGTAGAGTATGGAGCCTGGGTCATAGTAAATTAACCGCCCCTAAAAACAGAAAGGAATTTAAGGCATTATAAAAGTAACTCCAATGTAACTGAACAGTTCTCACATCTGTAAAATGACTCATATATGTGCTTTCTAATATCCTGTGTAGCTCAAATTTCTAAAACTGTGTGCGTACAAATTCTTCAAACTTTCAATTGAAAACAGATTGTGTTGAAGCTACAATGCAAGTTTAATCTGACAATTCAAATTACCCTGAAATGTTAGAATAATGGTAGCTACCATATACAATTCAGTAGTACTATTTTCAGACTTCCTGTCAGCCTATGTTGTGGATAAATGAAGAGCAAACACAACTACTTTCTCTTATAAGCATGACTAAAAACAACACCATACAATATAACTACTCATTGAGGAGGCATTAGGCCTCCCAATCTTTAAATCCTGAAAGTATCATAAAAATAAGAAACAGCCTACTGGTAAATATTATGCTAAATAAATACAACTCACTAATAGTACTAAATTCTGAAATACTTAAGATTAAATGAAATTGAGCATGATGGCACACATACTTGCAATCCCAGTAACTGAGGAGGCTGAAGCAAGAGGATCTCAGGTTTAAAACCAGCCTGGCAACACAGCAAGAACCTGTCTCAAAGTAAAAAAATTTAAAAAGTAAAAGGACCAGGGACACAGCTCAGTGTTAAGCACTTGCCTAGCAAGGGAGGCCCTGGATTCAACCTTGTACTGTAAAGAAAAATAGATTATATGAAGAAGATTTTGAGATATTTACCAAGGAAAACAGTCAGCTCTGTTTTATAATCTGAGAGTCATTGTACATCTCCTTTGATTAAACAGGGAAGGACTGTCTGTAGCAGTGTTCCCTCTTAATTCTGCCATTGTTAACTACACACATTACATATTTTCTGTTACTTAAGAGAGGACACAGGACTACTCATCCTGACAAGATATTTTCTATGTTGCAACTGAATGTGGGGCAAGCAAACTTATCATGAGAGAATTTTACATAGAATGTCTATTTCTCAATTATAACATAATTCTGGTCAGCAAAAGAAAAACTAGAGGAAGTCAGCTTCCTTAGATTCCTCACAAATGTGCTTTATTTTCAAGAAACTGGTCTGCTAAACTAACAAATTTACAATTTAAGAGAAATAAAGTCTAGGGGCAAGCCAAGAATGTAACTCCCATAACGTGACAGTTTTTAAATCTAGGGGGCCCGGAGATGGCTCAGTAGAATAAGCGCTTCCCTGGTAAGCGCAAGGGCCTGAGTTCAATCCCCGGTTCCGCAAAAAAAAAAAAAAAAAAAAAAAAAACCTTATGTAACTTGGGTGGACCACAGAGAACTCAAAATTGGGGAGGGCCAGTAGAAGTAAGCAAAATTAGAAATGATTATCACGAAATATCCATCCTTCATCATAAACTTGACCCTGCGGCAGTATTAGTTCTTTTCATAAATCCATCAGTCTAATTAAGAATGCTTGCAACGAGAGTAACTTAAAACAATGGACTTCTGCGCTTTTACAGTTAAGGCAATAATACTGTAACAGCTTAAAACCGATTCCACAGATCACTGACTCAAAAGACAAACTTGGTGTCCATCCGCAAATCAGCAACCACGTCCCATAAAAACAACCTCGTTTACACTCTACTCCATTAACTTTCCAAAAAGAGCACCTTTTGTTTGAAATCCCTTATTTCATCGCTTGGAACTGCAGTTTTGTAAACACTGTCTTCCAAGAAAGCACAGGACTTCACCTAAGCCCGAAACAGAATCAGGTCTGGAGAAGCCACCAAACACTCGGAGAAACTGGGTCTCAGTCACCAAGCGATTGCTTTTTGAGGGTCGTGCACTCCCACTGCGCACCTGAGAGGGAAAACGGTTCAAAAACTCAACTGAAGTCCACTGAGAATGGGTTCCTGCACCCAAAGCGTTTGGTTCGAAGAAAA
Source organism: Ctenomys sociabilis (assembly GCA_004027165.1). Lineage (NCBI taxonomy): Eukaryota > Metazoa > Chordata > Mammalia > Rodentia > Ctenomyidae > Ctenomys > Ctenomys sociabilis. The sequence goes on from PVKA01016532.1 coordinate 26,891, forward strand.
GCACTGCTGGGAAAACAGGATTTATTGGCTAAGTTTCCAGGCTCACTACAGTGCTTCATGTTTTTAAGCGCGTGCGGCGCGGCTCCGCGGGGCCGCGCGGGGCCGGGACGCGCCCAAGGCCCGGGCGCGGGACGCCGGGGCGCCGGGGCGCCGGGCCGCGGGCGCAGCTTACCTGCCAGCGGCCGTGGGTGAGCAGCACCAGCGCGATGGGGATGGCGGTGCCGGACATGGCGTGCGTGGAGGGCAGGCCGTACTCGGAGCTGTACAGCACCTCCAGCTTGACCACGGGCGGGGAGGCGGGCCGCGGCCAGCGGATCACGTCCTTGGTGCACTGGCCCAGGTACATGACCATCACCCAGACGATGACCAGTCTGCGGCCCACCAGGGCATCCAGGTTCCAGATCCAGAAGGGGAAAAAGAGGATGTAGAAGAGCTCGTTGCCCAGCTCGGTGCCCAGGCAGAACAGGTAGTAGAGCGGCCAGTTGCTCACGCACGCCGGCTCGCCCTCCTCGCCTGTCAGCGAGTTGCGGCGCGGGCGCAGCTCGGCCGCCGGTCCGTGGCGCACGCCGTTGAGGGCGCCGCCGCCGCCGCCCCCAGGCTTGGGCCGCGCGCTCGCGTCTCGGCGCCGGAGGGCTCCGGCCCGGGGTGCCTCGGCCGCGTCAGCTTCGCGGGGCGGCGGCGCCTGCACGCCGCACAGCCGCTGGAAGTAGGCCACCTTCTGCGGCTCCTGCAGCCAGCCGGCCAGCCGGGCCAGGCGCTGCCCCAGAGACATGCCGACGGGACGCGCGGGAGAGCGCGCCGGGCCCCAGCGCCGCCCGGAACAGTCTCCGCGCGCCCGGCCCGCGGCGCGTCTGCGCCTCCTCGCTCCACCCGCCCGAGTCTGCCGGGGACGGCGCCGCCGCCGCCCTCGCGCCCCGCCCCGCCCCCTCGTGTCCCTGGCCCCGCCCCGCGCTTCGACTGGGCCGCGAGGCGCCCCGCCCCACCCAGCGCTCGCTCCGCTAGCCGCCCCGCCTACCGCGCGCGACCCTGCCCCGCCCCGCCCCGCCCGTCGCGCGCTCCCACTGGGCGGCGCTCCGCCAGAGGCTCCCGCCGCGACCTGCCACTAGGCGGCGCGCGCCCCGCAGGGTCCACCCGGCGCGGCCCCCTTGTCCACCTGCATCCCCTGCTCGGCCCTGGTGCTGTCGGCTACCCTCGACCGGACCCTGCCTCAGAGAGGCCGCGATCCTGGTCTGGTCCCGGGCGGCACGGGTGACCGAGCAGCCGGACATCCTGTTGGCACCGAGTCAAGCGGTGAATGATGAATGGAAGCCACAGAGGCGCCATGCGACTGCGGTCATTAACAAGTAATTACAGAGCTGTCAGGGAAGGTTGATGTCCGGAAAGCCACGTGCCGGTTGCCCAGGGGTGGCGAGCTTGGCGGTAGATGCAGAAGCGAGCCAGAATGCATGATTTGTCAAGTGGACAGCTGCAGAGGTCGGGGGGACAACTGCCTTCGATTTCAAAATACTGAGGCAGTCTTCAGCTGCTTGGGTGTGTGCAGCGAGAGCCCGGGTCCTGGAGAGTGCCTGTGGGCTGTGCCTCCTGACCAGGGCTCTTACACTCTGGCATGGTGTAGTATGCAGATTTCCAGGCTGATTTGGACTGGTTCAGAGGCTTAATTTTCCTGTCTCTCAAGTTACAAACTTGACTTCTTTTTTTTTTTTTTTTTTTTTTGTCTTTTTGAGACAGGGTCTTCCTATGCAGTTCAGGCTGGCCTTGAGCTCACTTTGTAGCTCAGGCTGGTCTCGAACTCACAACAATCCTCCTGCCTCAGCCTCCCGAGTGCTGTGATTACAGGCATGCGCCACCACGCCCAGCCTATACAAACTTGACTTCTTGAGAGAATAGTTTGATTATAAAGCATCTGAACTCTAGTTCCAGAAAGTTCTTTGAGGTAAGGTAAATGTATGTAATGAACAAATTTGAATGACTTCCAAGACTAGGCTGGAAAATGTACCATGTCCTTACTTCATTAGAAATATTTAATTTTTATTTTTATTTTTTGTCTTTTTGAGACAGGGTCTCACTATGCAGTTCAGGCTGGCTTTAAGCTCACTTTGTAGCTCAGGCTGGTCTCGAACTCACAATAATCCTCCTGCCTCAGCCTCCCAAGTGCTAGGATTTCAGGCCTGCACCACCACACCCCGCTAGAAATAGTTTAATTTCCCAGAGAAAGTTACTTTC
>PVKA01016532.1:29213-47820 GCA_004027165.1 Ctenomys sociabilis
TGAATCTTTGATATAATTCAGCTATAAAAAAACCTGTAAATATAATTTCATGTATGCACCTTGTACAGTACCAAAACGTTATGAAAACAGTTTGCAATGTATTAATTCATCGACTCTGTATGGTTAAGGTGTCTTGAAACTGTCTGATTGACATTTGTATTTTAATAAAATAAAAATAAATGGAAAAAAAAAAAGAAAGTTACTTTCTTCTCATTCCACTTGATAGGCTGTGGCTAGAGAAAGAGGAATAAAGCCAATAGTTGGGAGACTGTGGCAAGAAGAGGGCAAGTTTGAATCCTACCTGGCATTTGGCAAGACCTTGCCTCAAAAATAAAAGAAAAATTAAGGGTTGGGGCCCCATAATAAGGCTGAGGCAGGAGAATCAAGTTTGAGCCCATCAAAACCCTGACTTTAAAGAGTGAAAAAGAGTTGCAGATGTAGCTCAGTTTTCCCTGGGTTCTGTCCTGGTATACACACACACACACACACACACACACACACACACACAGTCTTACTTATGGAGGAGAAAACAAAAATGGGAAATAGAGAAAAGCAAAGATATAGTTGGTAAACATCTGTGCATAGGACACAGAGTTGGAAGGTGGCTGGAAATGGGGGTGTGAGCATTGGATTGTGAGGACTGGACTACCAAGCTAGAACTTTCATTTTGTATGCAGGTCTCCCACTATGTAGTCCAAGCTAGTCTTGAATTCACAGAGATCCTCCTGCTTCAGCCTCAGGTGTATGCCGCCAAACCAGGCCAGTAGGAACCCTCTCAGACTGCCAGTGACATCATCAGAATGTGCTTGAGAGAGAGAGCTGGCAGGAAATCAGCTGACACCAGAGATTGAGGACCAGGCAAATACTGAGGTGAGGAGAGAGAGAGAGCCTGACTACAGGCTGATCAGGGCTTGGAGGAAAAGAAGAGATGTGAAAGTTTGGAACTAGGAAAACTTCAGCTGTTTCATTTCAATTCTCAGGACTACATGTAACCCATGCACAGCTGTGTCTTTCATGAGAAAAAAAGCAGGTATAGTCAAAGCTATGGTAGGGGCCAGGGAGATGGTTCAACAGGTAAGTACTTCCCTGGCAAGCACAAGGGCCTGAGTTCAATGGGGGGGGGGGGCTGTGGGTGGAGCTCAATTTCATCCCCAATGCTAGAAAAACAAAAAGCTTTGTTTAGTTTAACTTTCTTAAGAATGTAAACCATTTTTGTAAATTTAGCCCTTCATGAAAGTAATTTATAAAATGTGTTTGATGTATTTTTAAATAGATGTAGACAGATGTAGGTATAGATATTTTTGGAGACAGTCTTGTTAGATGGCATAGTGGTACACACCTGTAATCCCAGTAGTCAAGAGAGGCTAAGACAGGAGGATTGCTGCAAGTTCAAGAACCCTATACTACAGAGTCAGGCTGACTACATAGTAAGACCCTGTCTCAAGAAACAAACAAAGACAGGGTCTTGCTATGTAGCCCTGGCTAGTGTGGACTCTAAAGGTGGAAGCAGGATGTTTTCAAACAATTTGAGGCCAGCCTGGGCTATATAGCAAGTTGAAGGTCAACCTGACTACTTAAGACCTTAAGACCTTGTCTCAGAAAAGAAAAAAGAAAAGAAAATTTAGCATCTGAAAAACAAAAATCTTAACTTTTTGTTTTCTGGTCTTTTTTTTAAAGACAGGGCCTCACTATGTACTTCAGGCTGGCCTTGAGCTCACCTTATAGCCCAGGCTAGGCTCAAACTCAAAAGGATCCTCCTGTCTCAGCCTTCCAAGTCCTGGGATTGCAGGCATGAGCCACCACACCCTGCCTTAACTGTTTTCAACAACGTATCTTTTTTTTATCAGGATTAGAAATGGACTGGTGAGGCAGGACCAGAAACTTAGTTAAGGATTTGCTGACTTTATAAAGTGAGGATTCAGAAGTCACGGTTGAATCTATACAAGAAAAATACAAAAACTCCTTCCTTCCTGCCTGCCTGCCTCCCTCCCTCCCACCCTCCCACCTACCCTTTCTTTCCCCCTTCCTGCCTGCCCCCCTTCCCCCTCTCTTTCCCTCCTTCTACCTTCCTACCACCCTTCTCTTCCTTCCTGTTTGAGACAGGACTTGCTAAATCACCCAGACTGGCTTCAGACTCTCCACCCTCCAGCCTCAGCCTCCTTAGGTACTCCTGTGGGGTCAGAAGGTGTCCCCTAGTGAAGGTAAAGACCAGAACTCTTCTTAGAGGGTAGGAGATGCAGGCTGAGTGGCTAGGAGCAGCAAGCGGTTGCAGAGCTGCTCCATGCTACAGAGCTGACTGTGCTTCTGTGCCAGCCACGCTGCTCCTCCTCGGTGGGGTTGCCGTGCCCACCCCAGCTCCCCTGTTAGCCCACAAGACCAAGCCTATAGCCACAAGCCCAACAGCCAATCATGTGGACCCTCAAAAGTGTAAGGACAGGACCCCTGCCTACCCCATCTGACGGCAATGGGAAATGCAGGGACGGAGAGGCGAGACAGGCAGAGAAGCAGGGTGCAGCTGACCTGGTGGTTGCAGAAACAACCACCTGTAGCCTGGAAACTGCCATTTGTGCCGCCTTTGCGGAAACAGAACAGCTATCTCAGGGCCAGGAGAGAGTTGTGCAGCATAAGCACCTGCCTAGCAAGCACAAGGTCCTGTGTTCAATCTCCCGTACCCCTCCCCTAAAAAAAAAGACAGCTATTTTAGAGACTTGCCTTCCACACTGGAACCCCTACAGGCCCTTCCCCTGGAGTCCAGGCTCGAAAGCTCACCCCAGCCACTAAGGCCAGGCAGGGCAAGGGCAGCATCCCAGGGAGCTCTCTTTCCAGCTCTCCTCGCCAGTGCCACCGAGCAGCCTTGACTCATAGCCGCCCCCCCTGCTCCATGCTACAAGTGAACCTGGGTTCCTGCGCTTTTGCCTGTGAGCAACCCAAGGCTGGGCAGGGATCCCAGCTGTCCAGGCACCACTGCAAGGTCACACTGATCCACTGCACCCTGACAGGCCCACTGTGGCTGTTCACCACAAGGAATTCTCTGTTTACCTTTACAGTCCCACCTGACTTCCCCCGGGGAGTGGGTCACCTGGGGTCTTTACTTTGGGTCAGTGAGAGATTAGGTCATCACTTTCCAGTGGTTACAACTACAACAACTTCACTTCCCTCCCTTCTTTCCTTTCATTCCTCTCCCCTCCTTTCTCTCCCCTGTTCCCTCTCCCCTCCCTCCTCTTTTTTCTTTCGTTCCTGTCCCTTTTCCCCCTCTCCCTTCTCTCCTTTCTCTCTCTCTGCTTTTTTCTTTCTTGGAACTGGGGTCTTCACACTGAGCCACTCAGCTCCTTCTTTATTCCTTGAGACAAGGTTTCCCTAAATTGTAGGCCACTGAATTAGATAAAACTATTACAGGAAGTTTCACAGGGCTAGGCCCTCAAACCCAGCCAGTGTGGAAGGCAAGATGCCTTGCAACTGTGGGAGAGACAGACACTCCAGTTGTGGGCACAGACCTCAAGACAGAAGATCAAACAAAAGCTCACCTTCCTAAAGATAACCATAGTCACTAACCTAGCCTGGACAGGATAAGCCCCTGTTCTATATTCATGATGCTATGTGACTCACTTCCTCATTTGATCCTGGATTTAATCAATTTTACCTGAGCAATTAGGATTGTAATCTTATTGGTTGACCATAGTTTTGTCCCAACTCATGCCCACCTAGGGAGTTCCCATGTTTTCTACCTTAGACCCAACTTCAGTTCATGGTTTTACTCTATAAAAGTCCCTAGAAAAGGCAAATTCCAGGGCAGCCCACTCAGGTCCCCTTCTGTCCCTCTCTTAGACAGAAGCTTTCTTTCCCCCAATAAATACATTCTGTTCTTAGCCCCTATTGTTCCTGAAGTTCTTTCTTTGGTTTCAGAGAACACACCCTCATCCCAGGTATCCTTCAAGCTGGGAGTTTCATTCCTTTGTGTCAGTGGGACTGAGGGTTGGCAGTCCCCCCTGCTCAGCCTCCCAAATGCTGGAATTACAGGCATGTGCCACCGTCTCCCCAGCCCCACCACCATCTTTGCTTGGCTTCTTTCTTTAATTCTTTGTTTAAAGCATTAAACCTGCAGCCAGAGATATAACTCAGCAGAATAAGTGCTTCCCCTGACAAGCACAAGGGCCTGAGTTCAGTCCCTGCTTCCGCCACAAAAAACAAAAACATTAAATCTAAGCACCGAACCACTGTAGCTATATCTCCTGCCTGTGAAGAAAGTTGGCTTGCAGTAAGAGAAGCACTCAACAGTTACCACACAGAAAACAGCAGATAAAAGATTCTGGAAACTTCCTAACCGGGTTTGAGCCTTTGGTTCAGTCAGCCTTTTTTGATGTGATTTTTTTCACTCTTTCCTTGGATTTCATGAGCCAGTAGATTTTCCTTTGTGTTTAGGTTAGCCTAAGTTGGGTTTCTGTTATTATCTAATAAAATATAATTACATAAGTGCTTAAAGGCATAATTAAAGCCAGAAACTAGAATCTAATTGCCAGACTGTAGCTTTGCCAACTACCTGTACTGCTATCGCTTGTACACAAGGCTGGAACCTATAAACCTTTTATTTCCATTCCAGTGTTGATTATAAAATAATTGAATGTAGAGCGTGAGGTTACTATAAATGCATCCAGTCAGGCATGGAGGCCCACAGTGTATTCCCAGCACTCAGGAGACTGAGGCAGGAGGATCCCTGCAATTTTGAAGCCAGACTGAATTGCAGAGGTTGACCCTGTCTCAGAAAAGTAAATAACCATTTACTACATTGTTAGTCAAAATAGCTATGTTCAGCCAGGCATGGTGGCGCATGCCTGTAATCCCAGCACTCGGGAGGCTGAGACAGGAGGATTGTTGTGAGTTTGAGACCATCCTGAGCTACAAAGTGAGTTTATGGCCACCTTGAACTGCATAGTGAGACCTTGTCTCAAAAAGACAAAAAAAAAAAAAAAACCTATTTTGTTTACAACCTCCCAAGAGCACCGAGGGCTTGAATCCCTGGCCCCTGAACCTTCTTGCAGGCACTTTAATCTGCTGAGCTATTTGGCTGGCCCAAAGGGCTATGTTTGAGAGTTGTATCTTCAGCTGTCATCCTCTGTAACACATCCTTTACAACTCCATTGCTAACATGTAGCATAATAATCCTCTTCATTTTGTAAGGTTGTGGAGAGGCTGAAGGGATGTTAGGGTTGGACAGGAGATGGAAGACAGAAAGCAGATGAGGCCAATTGTCATTTAAAAACTGTATCTGCAAGCTGCACGAAGCTCTCTCACGCAGAGTGCCCAACCTCTGTCCTTTGTCCTCTCTCCCACTACTTCCTTCTTCCTAGATGGTTTTGGTGGCTTCCCTTCCAGGCCCAGGACACTGAATCCTGTAAAAATCCTCTAAACCCATAAATTCACCTCTAAGGCAGAGGCCCTTTTGTCAGGCAAAATAGCTTACCCTTTAGTACAGAGCACCCCACCCCACCTCCTCCTCTCCCCTCAGGGCCTACTCTGTAGTGTCTGCCCAATAAATCCTCCTCAGCTTTTATACATCCTGATTTCTTAGGGGTGGGCAGAGTCCTGGGCTTTCATCCTGAGCTATATCCCCAGCCCCACTTATTTATCTATTTATTTATTTATTTATTTTTGTCTTTTGGCGACTGGGTGCTGTGCTGCTCAGGCTGACCTTGAACCTACTTTGTAGCTCAGACTGGTCTTGAACTCACAAAGATCCTCCTGCCTCGGCCTCCTCAGTGCTGGGATTACAGGCACGTGCCACCAACTCAGCCTTCCTGGGATCTTAATGTCTGGTTTGTCTCTGGCCTGTTGCCTGCTCGTCCAGCTCCTGGGATGTCCAAGCTGGAGCCAGATGCTGCTAGGTCTGACCCCCATAGCGGTTCTCTGTCCCCATGTGCTGTCATTCTCAAATGAAGCTCCCTGAGTGCTCTTTGCTGTCCGGGTCTGTTCATTCATGAGTGTGCGTGTGTACACTGCAGGTGAATTCATATCTGAGTGTATGTGAACGCTGCCCCTGCTGAACTCTTCAGGCCTCCCTCCTGAACCTGGCTGAGGCAGGATTGAAGGTTTGTGGCCAGCCTGGGCTACATAGTGAGTTCAAGGCCAGCTTGGATTATATAACAGGACCCTATCCCCAAAAGCAACACGAAAGACTGTCTTCTCCATAACTCAGCTGATGACAGGAATGTCATCCCTGATTTCCATGTCCAAGGCTCCTAAGGAAGAAAAGTGGGGTTCTGTATATATTTCTGTCTTAGTTACTTTTCTCAGTGCTGAGACAAAATACCTGATACCCAGAACAAATGGAGGAAAGCTTTATTTGGATCACAGTCTATAGAGATTTTAGTCTGTAATTGGCTGGCTCCAGGCAGCATGATGGAGCCGAGGGGAGCATACAGGGAGGTGGCCCCTTTCCACCCCTGACTTCTATCCAGGCTTCCTGCCTTTAGGGTGGTCCCTTCCATTATCCACACCCAGAACTATCTAAACCACTCGGGGTCTGATTTAGCAACCACACACCCCTATGCCTAGCATCACACACTCTAGATTCAGCCGCCTGTGACCACTGCAGGAGGCTTGCAGGGGCATCCAGACTCAAGTCTTTGGTTTGTTTGGGGGAGTAATGGTGGTTTGCTTTGAGTTGTTCATTTTCTTGCTGGGTAAGCACAGGGATTGAATACAGGTGCCTCGCACCGAGCTAAATCCCAGTCCCTTAATTTGAGACAAGACCTGGCTAAATCATTAAATTGCTTAGACTGAGCTGGAACTTGCTGAGTCCTCCTGTCTCAGCCTCCCATAATGCTCACGTATTGAGTATGTGCCACGCTGACCCTGGTTCAGAGGTTTACTGAATAATAGAGTGGGTAAATAGGAATGCATGAACTTAACAATCTCTCTCCTATAGAGCTCCCCCAAGAGATACTGAAATGGATAGGGTATAGCCCACTGCTAGAGTACTGGCCTAGCCCTTGACCCTCAGCACCAAAACATTAAAACCAAAATAAAGCCAGAGCCTGAAGGATTATTGAAACTTGGCTAATCTTGATTGTCTGACATTGGCTCACTCACTCCCAGGGCAACTTTGGGTTTTAGGGTGTCACTGTTTTCTAGTCCTTATAGGAATCGTAACCCCCTGGCAGTGCCAGGAATCAAGCCCAGGACCTCAAGTATTCCACACAGAGCCCTGCTCCCAAGCCCTTAGACCAATGGCAGTGAACCTGTGGCACGCGGGCTGCAGCCAGCTGCTTATACCTTTGAACACTTTCAAAAGTTCAGCATCCTTGCCACAGGTCAGTCCTCAAGGCGGCCTGCTGGTCCTGGGATGCAGCTCCTGGTGAAGCTAGCATGTCCAGCAGCTGCTCGATAGCACATGCTTGGAAGGATTTCACTTAAATGATCACTGGGTCCCAGCATGTGGGACACTGAGGCAGAAGGATCCCGGCCAGCCTGGGCTGCATAGTGAGGGTGTGCCACAGCAGAAAAAAAAAAAGAAGAAAGCTTAGGATGCAAAATGCAGGCTTCCCTCTTTATTTAGCAGTAAGGGCACCATCTGTTGGTCTGTGTTACTAGCATGTACTGGCTACTGTGTCTTAGAGACAGTGATTAATCCAATGTCACAACAGTGGCTATGGAAATGTTCTTTTTATCATCTTCCCACATTTGCAAAAAAACGAGGCCACAGAGCTGGCAGTTAATAGACCATCTGAAACAGGGTTTACATGCCTCTATGCCCTGCCCTGCTGTATGAGATGCCAAAAGAGAAAAGAGAGCCCAGTGTGCTGGCACACACCAGCCCCTGGGAAGCTGAGGAAGGAGGGTTACTGTGAGTTTGAGGCCAATCTGTGCTATGCAGTGAGTTAAAGGCCAGTCTGAACTACACAGTGAAGCACTATCTCAAAGAAGAACGAAAGAGAGAAAGAAAAGAAGAGAAAAGAAAAGAGAAAGTGAGGTATAGTGGCACAAATTTGTAATCCCCCACTCTGTAATCCAGCACTCTGGAAGGCTAAAGCAGGAGGATCTTAACTTCAAGCTCAGCCTCCACAAAGGAGGATAATTTCACAATTTAAGGAGACCCTGTCTCAGAATAAAAAAATGTTAACAGTGCTCACAGGTGCACACCTGTAATCCCAGCACTCAGAAGGCTGAGGCAGGAGGATCATTGTGAGTTTGAGCCTGGGCTACAACGTGAGCTCAAGGCCAGCCTGAACTGCACAGCAAGAACCTGTCTCAAAAGACAAAACAATAAACAAAAACAAAAACAAAACATATATATATATATATATATATATATATATGTATATATATATATATATATATATATATATAGAGAGAGAGAGAGAGAGAGAGAGAGAGAGAAGAGAAATTGACAGACAGACAGACAGAGACAGAGAGTGCTGCAGATGTAGTTTAGCATGATAATGCCTGAATTCAGTTCCCACCACTGGGAAGGAGAGAGAATGCCAAGGGCTGGGATTATAGGGTGTGCACCACCACCCCCAGGTAGGTCTCTCCTAAGTAGTAAAAATCTGAGCAGTCCGGATGTTCAGGGCAAACCTAACTGAGCTTCATTTTGACACCAGTCATCCATCTGACACACCCAAGCTCAGTCTCCACAAAGACTACACAGTAATATTTCTAAATTTATTTGGAGGATAGGCATGTCGTTCTTTTCAAAGCTATCCTGATTACAGCGTAATGCTCTGGCCTAGTCAGGGCTCTCTGCTAAAATAGTTTTTCCTTTGTCTGTTTGTTTTTTGAGACAGGGTTTTACTAGGCCCAGGTTGGCCTAGAATTGGTGGGATCCACCTGCCACTGCCATCGAAGCACTGAGCTTACGTGTGTGACACCACACCCAGCACTACTGCCATTGCTGAAGAGCTAAGAGCAAACAGAAGACCTTAGACAAAGCAAGCAGAAGATATGCTTCTTATGTATGTATTTATTTATTGGTACCGGGGATCAAACTCTGGACCTTGTACTTGTCAGGCAGGAGCTTATGCCCCTGAGCTATCTCCCTGGCCCAGGCTTCTGATTTATACAACCTACCCAATGGTTAAAAACTGTACACAGCTTCTGAGCATTGAGGGTAGATGATGTAGCCAGATGTGATGTCACAAACCTGTCATCCCAGCATTCTGGGAGGCTTGAGGCCAGAGGATCTCAAATTGGAGCCAGCCAAGGCTTGAAACAAAAAATAATTTAAGAGGGCTGGGATTGTAGCACAGAGTTTCCATCCTCAGTACCATGAAGGAAGAGATACATGCTCCTGGACTATTGTTACACCCATGGGAAATTGTAGACAGGGCCAGTCCAAGGAGCGTGGAGCTCACAGCCTCTACCAAGCATTGGAGCCGAGGAACACAGCCCGCAATGGGACAGCCATTTCCATTGTGGGCACACACCAGCCACCCAGCATTTCCACAGAATGTCACAGGGGCATGCCAACCCAGGAAGGGCAAGGAGTCCAACCGCAGAACCACATGGTCCTCCTCCCTCAGCCTCCTAGAGTGCTGGGATTGTAGATATGCACCACTGTGCCCAGGTCAGGCAGAATTTTAAAAAGATAAACACAAAGAAATAGAGTTCAGATAGGGCTGATGAGATAGCTCAGTGGTTTAAAGCACCTGCTTCGGCAAGTGCAGGGACCACAGTTCAATCCCTGGCACCCATGCCATGCCAGCCCTGCCCTCAGGGCACACTGAGCCAGCCACAGGGGCCAAAGGGGATAGAGTGCAGGTGCTTCGCAGCATATTTTTGGTGAAGATAGACATTAAAAGCCAGGCATCTAAGTGCTTTGGGAGGCTGATGCAAGAGGACTGCAAATTTGAGCCCACACTGTGCAACTTTACAACTGAGCAAAAGCCTATCTCCAAAATAAGAGGCAAGCCAGGTACCATCTGTGGCACACTCCAGAGGCTAAAGGCTGGGGACAGCCCTTGACAGGGTCTCACTATGCAGTTCAGGCTAAGCCTTGCACTCACTCCATGACCCAGGCTGGTCTCAAACTTACCACCATCCTCCTGCCTCAGCCTCCCAAGTGCTGGAATTACAGGTGTGTACCATGACACCTGGCTTGGGAGGAGATTGTTCAAAGGAAAGGGGGAACCAGGGAGAGGGGGAGGAAGGAAAGGAAAAGAAAACAAGAAAAAAAAAAAGATAAAATGGAAACAAACATTTGTAAATAAGGAGGGGAAGTAGGATAGAGGGAAGGGAGGTAAAGGGGGGGGGGAATCAAGATAGGTCATGCACAGGGGCAAATTCCCTATGAGGAATGTGATTGCTATGTATCACTAAATTGTACCTATAGGGACCAGAGATATAGCTCAGTGGCACAGTGCCTGCCTGCCAAGTACAAGACCCTGATTCCCAGTGCCAAAAAAAAAAAAAAGATTGGTACCAATAAACAATAATAAAATACATAAATAAATAGGTCTGAACTTAAAAAAAAAAAGTATATTTTCTTTCTTTACCAGAACTGAGGATTGAATCAGGGCCTTCACACTGGGCTACATCTCCAGCTGTTGTTTTGCTTTTTATTTTATATAAAGGGGAGTGGAGGTCGAGACAGGGTCTCACCATGTAGCCCAGACTGGCCTCCGACTCACGGTTGTCCTCAGCCCTCAGCCTCTAGAGCGTGTCACAGATGGCGCCTGGCTTGCCATTTATTTATTTCTTTAGTAAGTTAGTTGTTTAGTTATTTATTTTAGAGAAGGGTCTACAGGGTGTTCAGGGACTCACTACTAGATCAGATTCATAGCGATTGCCTGTTGACAGCCTCCCAACACTGGCATTACAGGGCGCGCCACCATGCCCCGTCTCAGTTGCTGTCTCAGCCCACCCCCCTGGGGATAGGGCTGGCACAGGCCCGGGATGGAACCCCCGGGACCCTGCACCTGCTTGCCGGTGCTTTAATCCACTGAGCTATTTGGCCAGCTCTTTGTCTTTTATTTTGGAGACAGGTTTTTTGCTAAATTGCCCAGTGTGGGCTCAGACCTGTGGTCCTCCTGCCTCAGCCTCTCAAAGCCCTTACATGCCTGGCTTTAATAGCTGTTTTCACCTCAAATGTACTTAACTGAAAAGTTAAATACAACCCATGGAGTCATCAAGAATATAAGCGGTGCACATCGTAGTCCAGAGCTCTTGGAGGCTGAGGCAAGAGTGTTAAAAATATGAGTGTAGCGCCAGGTGTGGTGGTGCAGGCCTGTAATCCCAGCACTCGGGAGGCTGAGGCAGGAAGATTGTTGTGAGTTCGAGACCAGCCTGAGCTACAAAGTGAGCTTAAGGCCAGCCTGAACTGCATAGTGAGACCCCGTCTCAAAAAGACAAAAAAAAAAAAAAAAAAAGAGTGTATCCTGGACAACTCAACAATTTAGGGAGCCCCTGCCTCAAAAATAAAAAGAATATTTTTCATTTTGGGGATGTAGCTCAGTGCTAAAGCCGCAGGTTCAATCTTCAGTACTAAGAGGGGGCTGGGGGTGGGTTTGGGAAAGTACCACAAAATAGAAAAGAATAATTATATATTTCCATAAAATTAAATATCAAATTTCATTTGATCCTTACAATGATATTATATTTTTTTAAAAAGTATACTGAGATAGACTCTCACTACATAGCCCAGGCTGTCATTGAACTAGCTGTATAGCCTAAGCTTCCCTAGAACTTGAGTCTTCCTGCTTCAGCCTCCTAGAGTGTGGGGATTACATAGATGTCCATCAAAGCCTCATGTGCTAATAGGTGGGGCTCTTGAGTGTGGCTGGATCTCAGGGATGTGATACTCACATGTGTTGGCCCACTGATGTGCTTATGTGCCTTCAGGAGGTGGAGCCTGGCCACCAGAGGTGGCTGCTGTGAGCGTGGCCCAGGGGGGCTGTCTGTCTTCCTCCCTTGATCTTCCCATCTGCCTCCCTGCCTTGAGTAGTGCTCCTACAGGAGGCCACGCTGCCTGGGAGCCAGCCAACTTTGGACCGAAACCTCAACAAACCATGAACCTAATGAACCTTCCTCCTTTAATTTGTGGGTGTTGCATAGTAGGTTTTGGCAACAAGAAAGGAACTAAGTCAGCCACTATTTTAGAGTGAAGACAATTTAGAAAGTGGCAGCATTAGACGAACAATTAAATCTTCTGGGTGTTGGTAGAATATTTGACTTGTACTTCACTGCCCTATAAACTACAACAGTATTGGAGTGGGTATTGCTACAATAAAATGTATAAAGAAGGGCAATATACACTGAGTACTGTGGTGTGCATTTCTAATCTCAGCAGTCTGGGAAGCCAAGGCAGAAGGACTCAAGTTCTAATTCAGCCTGAGGAACCTGAAGACTTAGCAAGGCCCTGTCTCAAGATTTTAAAAAAGGGCAGGAGATGTAGCTCAATGCAAGGAGGAGGTTCAATCCCTGTACCATCCCCACCATGAAAGAAGAAAGATAATACAGATGACTTTATTTTGAGTAGACCTATCTGCCTTAGACACACATACACATACACACATATTCATGTATTTATATTCTTCACCATTCATAGAGTGAAGAAGGGAAGGCCTACAGCAAGTGCTCTGTATTATCAAGTAGTTCCTTTAGAAATGGCTCACCCAGGGCTGGGGAGATAGCTCAGCAGTCTTAAGTGCCTATCTGGCAAATGCAAGGACCTGGGTTCCATCCTCACTATCGCATGCCATGCTGGCTGTGCCGGCCACCAAAACTGGATGTGGCAGCACACGCCTGTAATCCCAGCGCTGGGGAAGCTGAGCCAGGAGATTACTATGAGTACTTGGCTGTTCTCCTCAGAGGAGGGGCTTGGGATCTCATTGTCCTTGAGAATGCCTAGTTCATTTTGGGGAGCTCTGGTCCTCACCTTGAGCATCACTTCCTGGCTTAGTCTCCTAGAGAGGCTTGTCAGGTTGGCTTTCCTGATGGGAACTAGGCTTTCCTCATCCTCAGAGGAGCTTGGGAACTCACCATTGCTGAGGATGTCTGCAGTACTTTTCCGGGGAGCCCTAGTGCTCACCTTGAGCATCACTTCCTGGCGCACTTCGGATCCCTCAGGCTGCTAGCACAAATCCTTCATAGACTTTCTAGCTTCCAGCACTGACTTTTGGACCTTCCCAGCACAGATCCATGAAGCAGGCATGTATGAGATTTGCCATGGACTCTAGGCCTCCACTGGTCTTGTGGGAGGCATCATTATGAGCTGTAGGATTTCAACAGGATTCATACAGGATCTTAGGATCCAGGCCCTCAGCTAGATTATTTGGTCTTTAGTGTGGTTAGATATACTGCTACTTTGGATATCATTCTTTGGGTGATTCATTATAAACTAATCTCATAAAATGTGTCCTATGTTATATTGTTTCTCCTTCAAACACCTCAAACTACTGATATAAGGAGAAAAACTGATCTTGGGTGCATGACTGCCAAAAGATACAGGGAACCTCCAAACAACCCCGGGAGTAGGGGCCAGGGAGATGGCTCAGTGGGATAAGTGCTTCCCTGGCAAGCACAGGTGCCTGAGTTCAATCCCCCGTTCTGCTAAAAAGAAAAAGAAAAAAAAAAGCACAGGGAGAGAAATGATCTCCCAACCTAAAAAATACCTGGGATGAGTTTGTGTTCTCTAAAGCCGAAAAATGAATTTTAGGAACAGAGGTTATGAGCAAAATATATTTTTTGGGGAAAAGAAAGCTCCTATCAGAGAGAGGGACAGGAGGGGGCCCCTAAGTGGATTGTCCCCTGGGAAGCTGTCTCTTCCAGGGACTTTTTTTTTTTTTTGTCTTTTTGAGACAGGATCTCACTATGCAGTTCAGGCTGGCCTTAAGCTCACTTTGTAGCTCAGGCTGGTCTCAAACTCACAACAATCCTCCTGCCTCAGCCTCCCAAGTACTGGGATTACAGGCATGCGCCACCACGCCTGTTTCTCCAGGGACTTTTATAGTGTAAAACTATGTGGTGAGGCAGGTCTAAGGTGGTGGAGAAGACATAGGAACTCGCTTAGGTGGACATGAGGTGGGACAAACTATGGTCAACCAATGAGATCACAAAGCAGCATTGCTCAAGTAAAATTGATTAAATCTAGGACCAAATGGGGAAGCAAGTGACATAGCAAGTGGGCATGAATATGAGACAAAGTCTCTTCCTGTTGGGGGTCAGGCTAGTGACTCATTTGGGCTCTTTCAAGGTGATTGATACCTATGTAGAATATCAATCCCTGATGCCCATCGCTAGGAAAGTTATGTAGTTGTGTTTCCTCTTTTGTCTTGAGGTCGGGCCCGTATGGGAGTGTCGATCTCTTCCAAGTTGCAAAGTCACCTTGTCTTCCATCTTGTTTCCTTGAGGGCCTGGGCCTGTCTGACTGCCTATAATATTTCTATCTAATTTAGCTGCCTACAACACTTCGACATCATTATATAAGAAAACCACATATTTTTTATCCATTCTTTGGGTGATGGGCATTTGGGCTATTCCAACATCTAGCAAATTGTGCTGCTATAAATATGGATGCATATTTCACTGTGGTATGATGTTTTAAATTCTTCTGGTAGCTCTTCTGGGAAGATACCCAGAAGGCAAATACCTGGGTCACTTGGGACTTCTGTCCTAGTTTTTTCAGGAATCTCCACATTGATTGGGAGTGGTCTACACTCCCACCAACAGTGGAGAATGGTGGTTCCTTTTCCCCCTCAGCTTCTCCAGCATTTGTTTTTGTTTGATTTGTTTATTTATTTATTTATTTGGTATTTTAGGGGCTGTCTCAGTGGGCTCTGAGGGTGGGGCCAGCACAGCAGGCCTGGGAATTGAACCCCTGGACTGTGTGCCTGCTTATAGGTACTTTAATCCACTGAGCTATTTAGCCAGCCCTTGGTTGATTTCTTGATATTAGCCATTGCAAGATGAGATGGAATCTCAGTCTTTTTTTTAATTTGCATCTCTCAAATGATCAGTGATGTTGAATACTTTTTCATATGTTTATTTGCTGTTTGTATTTCTTCATCTGAGAAGTGTGAATTCATCTCAAGTGCCCATTTCTGCATTGGGTCTTTAACTCTGGGAGGTCTCTTTTTGTTTTCTTGAGTTCTTTATATGTTCTTGACAGTAATCCTTTGTCTCAGGAACAGCTGGCAGACATTTTTTCCCACATTGTGGGTTGTCTCTCCACTCTGTTGGTGGTTTTTTTTTTCTTTTTTTAATTTTTAATACTTAACATACAGTTTTTTTTTTCTTTTTCCCCCCATTGGTGGTTTGTCTTGCTGTGCAAAACCCTTTCTATAAGATGAGATTCAGTTGTTGATTCTTTTTCTTATGTAATCAAGATTTTATAAAGTTTTTGCCTACAACAGTCTTCAAGAGTTCTGCCTATTCTATCTTCTGGCAGATTTAATGTTTCTTTCTTTCTTTTTTGAGGACCCGGGGATTGAACTTGGGCCCTTGTGCACTTATTCTACTGATCCATCTCCCCAGCCCCTAATGTTTCTTTTTTAATATTTAGATCTTCCATCCATTTCAAATTTAGTTTAGTGCATGATGGCAAAAGATATGGCTCCAATCGTTATCTTTAGCATATGCACAACCAGTTTTTCTAGCACTACTTATTAAAGATGCTATTTTTCTCTTCCAGTGAATGTATTCGTCATCTTTGTCAAAGATAAGGTAGCTGAGTATATCTGGAGTTGTTTCTGTATCTCCTGTCTGTTCCATTAATCTTTGGGTCTGGATTTTGCTAGTACGATGCTATTACAATCCCTGTAGTATAATTTAAAGTCAGAGCTTGTGATTCTCCTTGCCTTGCCTTTGTTGCCCAGAATTCTGAGGCACCATCTTGACATTGATATATAGTTCAGGCCAGCCTTCAACTGACTGTGTAATGTAGGCAGGCCTTGAACTTTCGAACTCATGACGATTGGCCTGCCTCAGCCTCTCAAGTGCTGGGATTATAGGTGTGGGCCACCGTGCTCGGCTCTTTACATACATTCTTTAACAAGTTCACACTCAATATAATTCAGAAATCTCTACTGACCAAGAAATAATATTTGTATATACAAATAGATAAATACTTATTTCATCTGTGGAGAAATGAGCTTCCCAATGATTTTTAAGCATATTAATGATGATGGGCTGAATGGAGATATACTTGGAGATATATGTTAGCTTTACAGGGAGCCACTGTTTTGGATTAAGCCCAAAAGTCTGGGCCCTAATTGACTGGAATAAAATCAAAACAGAATCCCTCATGCGATATTCCACATCAGCAAAGCAAGACTAAATTGTTGTCTGACCTTCTCAGAAATCAGCAGAACAAAAAAAAGAAAAAAAAACCGGGAAATTACAGCCAAATTTCACCAAAAGGCTGATTTTAGCTGGGTAGGTGTTCAGGGCCAACAGGGCCTAAATGGGAAAGTATGAATGTCACACGACTTCTAATGTCAGGCTTACTCTCCATGCCCATCATCTGTATTTGCTGCTCACAAAAATGATTACAGGCTGGACATGTAGTGCACACCTGTAACTCTAGCATGCAGAAGAGTGAGACAGGAGGATCATTGTGAGTTTGAGACCAGCTTGGGTTACATAGTTAGTACAAGGCCAGCCTGAACTATGAGACCTCTCAAAATGGCAAAGAAAAAAAAAAAACCAGAAAAATAATTTCAGATCCTCAATATATATACATTTGTTTCAATTTTGGAGGAAAAGGGATATTGGGAATGAACCCAAGGATCCCTGAGCTATATCTCCAGAACTTTCTATGTTTATATCTATATCAGTATAGATATAGATATAGATTTATACTGATTAAAATCCTCCAGCATTTAAAAATTGCTTTAGAGATGAATTTTGGGATCCTGCTGCTCACAGCCTCAGAATCTGTAATGATTTAAGGACATACTTTCTGTATCCCTCCTGGCCACACCCCTCCCCCAAAGCAGTTCGAAAAGCTCAAGTTTAGCGAGAAGGAGAAGGCTTCTGGGTAATTTTTGTTTGCTTTTACTTTGGTGATCTGGAGGCACGTGTTGTTCCTTGCCATTAGCCAAGTCACTCCCTGAGGTAGAGTCCTGTGGCTGAACTGGCATCTCTGTTCCCTCACTTTTCCAGGGGCTCCCCTGGGAGTGATCCTGCATTGGAAACAAGAATAATCCTTTCTTTTTTTTTTTTTTTTTTTTTTGGTGGAACCAGGGATTGAACTCAGGCCCTTGCCCCTGCCAGAGAAGTACTTATTCCACTGAGCCATCTCTCCAGCCCCTGGAAGCAAATATAATCCTTACTAGCCCTTTCTTCTGGCTTCTCAACAAACTTCTCAGGAGCTTCATTCTCTTGGTTCTTGGTAGGAAACACTGCAGTGGAGTGAAGTTCCTGCAGTGGCTGCATAAGAACTGGAGGTGGCTCTTCAGGAAGCTTCTGGCCTAGAACTTTGTATGTTTTATGTCAAGACAGGACATCAGTAAATGCCCTACACTGGCCCTGAGCTGTCAGTCCTCCTGCCCAGCCTCCCAAGCAGCTGGAATTACAGGCATGTGCCCTTGCATATGGATTTGTGTTTCAAATTCTTAAGCCTTAGAATCATCTCTGAAAAGAATATCTGAAACATTTTGTATACCAGTGTTATGGTTTGTGTCTAGTTGTCTCCCCAAAGCCTCATGAGGTCATGGGGCAGGGACTTCTACAGTTTGAGATGAACTCATGATCCACTGGGATTATGGGTTTTAGTACTTCTGGGATTATGGGTGTGGTACTTCCCCCAGCCTGGGGCAGAGAGCCTGGATGCAATTTAAGGGAGAGAGACTTCCTCTAGGTGGCCTTGTTGCTGCTGCTCCTCCCTTGGCTCCTCCCTTGACTCCTCTTGCTCTTCGCCACAGCCATGAACTGATGCTGTCTGCCCTATGCCAGCCTGCTTGGAGCCAGCCAAGAATGGACTAAAACCTCCAGTAGCTGTGAGCTGAATAAATCTTTCCTTTTGGATATTTGCTCCAGTAACCAGAGAAGAGTAACTGAGGCAACCAGTTTACCAAGCACTGAACACTATTATATAGTTCAAGTATCAGGTTTGTTAACAGATTTATTTTTTTATTTTTTTTTATTTTAGGGAAGGGTCTACAGGGTGTTCAGGATCTCAGTACTAAATTGGACTGTTAGTGAGCCTCCTGTTTACAGCCTCCCAAGAGCTGGGATTATAGGCGCACACCACCATGCCCAGTTTCAATTGCCCTCTCAGCATGCCCGAGGAGTGTGCCATCATACCCAGTCTTGGTGGCAGCTCAGCATGTCCGGGGGCAGGGCTGGTGCGGCACTTGGTGCTGGGGACCAAACTCTGGCCCCTGCACTTGCCTAAGCAGGGTTTGGTCTGCTGAACTATTTTGCCAGCCCTGAATAAGAATATTTAAGTTGTGAAATAGTGTTTCAGGTCTGCACTGTTTTTTGTTTGTTTGTTGTTGGTGTTGTTTTTGGTGGAACTGGGGGTTGAACTCAGGTCTTTGTGCTTGCCAGGGAAGCACTTATTCCACTGAGCCATCTCCCCGGCCCCAGGTCTGCACTACGGATCCTACACTTCTACAGGGTGTGTGTGTGTGTGTGTGTGTGTGTGTGTGTGTGTGTGTGTGTGTGTGTGTGT
>PVKA01016533.1:0-47718 GCA_004027165.1 Ctenomys sociabilis
AAGATACCTTGACAAGATGGATTTGATAAATTAATACATTGCGAACTGTTTTCATAATGTTTTGGTATCATTGAAGGTGCATACATGATATTATATTTACAGACATTATTATACCATATGTCTCTTGTCAGTAAATTAAGAGTGTAGCTGTTTGCATGTCTTATTTTTTTATATCTGAATTACATCAAAGATTCAATAATTAATACTTTCTACCTTGTTATTTTCCTAGTGGTTGTCCATAGTACTAGAAGCCAACATAATATCCTGTCCAACCACCATTAGTGCAAATCTTGCCTCTCATAGGATTATGTAGAAGCACGGCGTTATCTATCCCAACTGCACTGTCCATACACACACATCATGATTCTTCCTTTCTATACCCCTTCCTTTGTCTACACCTGTCAAAGATGGGCACTCCATTGTCATTCAACTAACTTAGGTGCTTGAACTCGACAACACAATCCAACACAGTCCAGCATTCCACAACAATAGTGAGTTATCCAAAGAAGTTTCGACTTTGATAATTTTAATTATATGAATTTAAAAAAAAGAAAAAGAATGTTAATGCTTACATTTTTTGTTTTTTCTCTGATCTGATCTGTTTCCTCTGTTGAATTTCTTATAACTTCTTAGTTATTGTGTTTTTAATAAAACTTATACATTTATATCTGGTAATCTGATAAACCAGTTCACACATAGCATCATGTAATACAGCAATGATTATTGGATTCCTATTACTTTGTTTAGTGAAATCTTGTATCATGTATAATGCTGTTTTCTTCTATCACTATTTTGTAGTCTTTAAAAATAATAAGAAAAAGTACAAACTAATAAAAAAATAATTTTGTCCATTCCATAAAAAATTTTCAACTATTATAAATGGTGCTGTTATAAGCATTGGTAGTCATGTATCACTGTATGTATGATGTCTTTAACTCTTTTAGGAAGAGGCCTATTAAGAGGGAATATCTAAGTCACATAAAATTTCTTTAGTTTTTGCAGGAATTTCCATACTGATTTCCAATGTGGTTGCACTACCTTACATTCCCACCAACAATGTGGAAATATCCCTTTTCCCCCTCAGCCTTAGCAGCATTTATTATTATATTACTTGATGATAACCATTCTTTCTGGGACAAAATGAAATTTTAGTGGATTTACTTTGGATTTCAATAAAGGTCAGCAATGTTAAACATTTTTCCAAATATTCATTGGCGAGTTTATAGTTCTGAGAAGTGTCTAATTATTCCACTTACCTACTTCTTGTTGGGTCTTTTATTTGGGGAAATCTAATTTCTTTGAGCTCTTTATGCATAGTATAGATACTGTTTTTCATGTTCTGTAGGATGACTTTTTGTTCTGTTGCTTGTTTCTTTGTGATACTGAAGCTTTTTAATTTGATAGGATGCCATTTGTTGATTTTGGTACTATTTGCTGTGCAACTGAAGTTCTTTTTGGGAAATTCTCATTTATACCTTTGACTTTAAAAGTTTTACCTATTTTTTCTTCCAGCAGGCTGAGTCTTTTATTTTTTTTATTTAGTTATTTGATCCACTTTGTTATTAGTTTAGTACATGATGAAAGATATGGGTCTAGACTCAATTTGCTGCCCATGCATAGCCAGCACCACTTATTAAAGAGCCTTTTTTCCTCCAGTGTATGTTTTTGTCCCTTTTGTCAAAAATCAGTTAGCGAAATTTGTTTGGAGTTGTTTGTGCATCCTCTTCTCTGTTCCCTCGATCCATATATCTGTTTTTGTGCTAGTACCATACTGCTTTTATCATAGTCGCTTTGTAATATAAGTTCAGGCCTGGGATGGTCAAGCCTTTTGTTTTTCTCTTTTTTACTCAAGATTTTTTTTTTTTTTGTATTTTCACTTTCTTCTAGTTCCATGTAAATTTTAAGATTGTTTTCTCTAGTTCTGTGAAGAGTGCTATTAGTATTTTTATTGGGATTGCATTAAGTCTCGATATCATTTTAGAAGTATGGCCATTTTGGCTACATTGGTCTGCCTATGCAGGAACAGGGGATGTCTTACTATTTTCTGTTGTCATTTAAGATCTTTTCCAGGTAGTTTTCATCTTTAGAGATCTTTCACTTCTTTGCTTACATTAATTCTTAAGCATTTAATTTCTCTTAGTGTTATTCTGAATATTTTTTTCCTAATTTGTTTTACAGTGAGTACATCACTGGTGTACAGGAATGTTATTGACTTTTGTGTAGATTTTGTACTCTAATACATTGTTGACTTGGTGCTTAATTCTAGGAGTTTTTCAGTGGAACTTTTCAGTTTTCTGTTTAGAGGATCATGTTGTTTGCAAATTTGACTTCACATACAGATATCTACCTATTTAATTTTTTTTTTTTTGATGGAACTGGGGATCGAACTCAGGGCCTTGCGGTTGTCAGGCAAGCACTTATTCTACTGAGCTATCTCCCCGGCCTCTATCTGTCTGTCTGTCTATCTATCTGTCTATCTATCTATCTATCTATCTATCTATCTATCTATCTATCTATCTATCTATCTATCTATCTATCTATCGATCTATCTATCGATCTATCTATCTGTCATCTATCTTATCAATATTACTTTTTTCTTTCTCTTGCCTAATTCTCTTCCTAATGTTTTGAGTAGTTGTTGAGCAGGGGTGATGATAGTGGACATTCTTGTCTTGTTCCTGATGTTAGAGAAAAAATTCTTTAGCTTTTTCACATTTAATGTAATGTTTGTGCTGGATGTGGTGGTGCATGTCTGTAACCCCAACACTTAAAAGACTGAAGCAGAAGGATCCCCACAAGTTTGCGTCCACCCTGGGATACACAGTGAGTTCAAGGACAACCTCAATATGGGAGAGCCTATCTCCAAAAAAAAATATTGATGGTAGATTCATCATAAATGGCTTTTATTGAGATAAGATCCTTTTATACCTATTTTATTCAGTATTTATCATTAAAGGATATTGAGTTTTATTAAAGACTTTTTCTGCTTCTATCAAAATGATCATGTGATTTTTTTTGTCTTTTCTTCTGTTTCTGTGATGTATTATATTTATTGATTTGCACATATTGGGCCACCTCTGCATCCCTGGGATGAAGCCTGCTCAGTTATGCTGTCTGATCTTTTTTGATGATTTGTTACATTCTGCTTCCCAGTGGTAGTTTGTTGAAGATCTTTGTATCTATATTTACTAAAGAGATTAGTCTATAGTTTTATTTTTTTGGTTGGATCTTTGTCTGGTTTTTGAATAAAGAAAATGCTCTCTTCCAGGGATGATTTTGGGAGTACTCTTTCCTTTTCAATTCCATTAGAGAGCCTGAGGAGTACTGGTGTTAGATCTTCACTGAAGGTTTTGCAGAATTCATCAGTGAATCCATGTAGACCTGGGCTTTTCTTAGTTCTTAGTTTTGTTTTTTTAAATACTACTTCAGTTTCATTGTCTATTATTGGACTATTTAAGATTTTATATCTTTTGGGGAGTTTAGTTTCAGCAATTCATATGTATGTAGGAATTCATTAATTTTTTTGAATTCTCCTATTTATTGGCATACAAGTTTTCAAAGTACTTGCAAGCATTTTCATTAGCATCTGTTGAGATTTTGATTTTTAACTGAATTGTTTCTAGTGTTCTTTTTCTCTTTTTTGCTAAGATTAGCTATAAGTTTGTCGGTTTTGTTTATACTTTTGTTATCTGTGCAATTCAATAATTCTTTGTATTGTTTTTTTAGTATCAAATTCATTAATTTCTGCTGATATTTATAAATTATTCCTTATACTAGCTTGGGTTTGCATTATTCTTGATTTCCTGCATCCTTGAGGTGCATCATTGGATTATTTATTTGTCTTCCTTTTCTTTTTGTGATTCAGGCATTCCGCTACAAATTTTCCCCTTACAATTACTTTCATCATACCCAGTAAGTTGTGGTATATTCTACAGACATTACTGTTTAATTCTGGAAGCTATCTTATTTCCTCCTTGATTTCTTCTGTAATACATTGATTATTCATGTGTGTTGTTCAATTTCTATGCATTTGCATAATCTCTGTGTTTCAAATGCATTCAGTACTATCTTCTAATATTCCAATAGTTCCAGTTAATTTTAGATTATGCTTCTTTGCCTCATCTAGAAGCTGTTGGATGCATTGGTCATGTTCTAAATGTTTTTAAAGTGTCTCTCATTACCTAATTATTGACAGCCACCTTGTCTTCTAGCTCTGATATTCTGTCCTGACAGTGGTTACTTTTGCTGCTCAAACTTTTGATAGAATTTTTCATTTCATAGATTTGTTTGGCACCATTTTATAGACTTTAATTGTTTTCTGTGCTGGTATTCATGTTTTGTACCATTCTGTTTAAGGTATATTTCTATTAGTATCTTTGGTAGACTTGCTGATCATTTCACTTATTAACCCCATGATCTGTTTAGTTACATCTTCCTTGAACTTGGAAAATGTCATTGACCTCATCCAGAATCAGGATGGTCAGTTAGTTGGCACCTATACTGCCCTATGACAAGGGAAAGCAAAACATACAGTCAGGTTGAAATTGATGTTTAGTTGCACCTTGCGGTGGTATTGACCCACTGCAGCAGTGGCTTGTTGCATTGTCTCCTCTTCTGTCCCCAAGCGTTGGTCTTCTTCACAATAAGGTCAGTTAGCTAATTAGCACCTCTGCTACCCTGTACATGGGGAAACAAAATGCAGAGCTGGCTAGGAAGTAAGGGGTAGCCATGGTCAGGTGCAAAATTAGTCAGGTGCCAAAAGTGTAACCTTATCCAGTCCACAGGGTATAAATCCCTCCAGTCTATGAGGAATGTGGTGCTCCATTTCCATGGCACACACATTTTTCAAAGTGACTCTTCACTCATGGTCATTTAAGTCATTCTTTAAATATTTAAACAATATCACAAGAGTTGTTTTTTAGTCTCAGTTTTGGAATCTAATTTTTATCCCTTTGACTGATGATAAGTAAAGTTTCAGTATGGATCTGGACCAATCACCTGCTTCCCCTCTAAAATTGTCCACAGCAGTCAGGTCATCCTTCACCTGTGACCTTCTGTTCTGTTGTATGCACACACCTTTAGGGGACTTATTCTTTTCTGTATGTGGAGAACCATGATGTGCATTGATATTACTATAGTTAATATTAGGAGCTGTATCTTACCTATTTCTGTTTCCACAGTGCATAGCATATACCCAGACTCTATGGATGGATGGATATTATTATTCAAATATAATTCAAATTTACTTTGGTATCCAGTGGTTTTAAGGTTCAAATCTTACATTTTTGGGGACCTTCCCATTAGCTCAGCTGTTTAAGCACCTGCTCATGCAAATGTAGTCAGGCACAAGATACCATGGTTCCATCCCCCCCTCCACCTGCCTTAAGGCAGCCTGAGCCAGCCAAAAAAAAAAAATTCTCAACTTGTTGGGCTGGGGATATAGCTCAACAGTATAAGCAATTGCCTGTCAAGTATAAGGTCCTGAGTTCAATACCTAGTACCACAAAAATAAAGTAAAATAAATAAAGATCTTACATTGTTCGTGTCACTTAGGCTCCTTTTGTCTCTTTTTCTTCTCGTTTCTTTCATTCCATTCTTTTTTCCCCCAGACTTAAAGGATTTTAAGCATAAAGCTTCCATAGCTTTGCTTCAAATTCACTGAACATCTGTGTTAATGTAAATAGCTTGATTTGTTTCACTAATTTGAGACACTAAGGCTAAGAAAATGAAATTTTTGTCACTTATTTTCCTTTTTGTCAGGGGTATAGTATGTATTTAGTGGAGAAGTGATGATAGAGATCAAGTACTATGATGTAAATTTTCTTTTGGTGATAGTTTTATATGTGGACAGAATGGATCATCAAAGAGGCCTTAAGATATTCATGTATAATGTATTTGCATTTTCCAGTGAATTAAATATTCATTTTCTCTTTTCCAGGGATTCCTTCTAATTTGTCTTGACAGCTCACATATTTTCTCTAAACTACAGCAATTAACTCTGCTAACAAACCACTGTTCTGAAACCTCTATGTGTAGATACAGATCTCTATTAACCCAGAGGAAGGGCGGAAAAGGCCTCACCAGTTATAGAATTGGAAAGTTCTAAGAGAAACTCCCTTATATGTGGTAGCTTTGGAGGGTAGATTCTATCTGAAATGACATTGTTTAGAAAAGGTAATCTTATTCTTCAAAAAGTATCGAGAAGTGTATCTGGAATGTAAAGATTGTACTATAACAATATAATAAAAATACAATAATTCCCTTGTACCTACTCTACAGCTTAGGTGGTAAAATTGTTTGTGTCTTTGTTATTTTTCTCTAGTAGCTGGGACAAAATACCTGACACCCTAAATTAAGGAAGGAAAGGTTTACTTATCTCACAGTTAGTGGAGGTTTCCATCCATACTCAGCTAGCTCCAATGCAGAGTGGCACATGGCAGAGAGCAACCTTTCATGGCAGCAGAAAACAGCAAAGAGCAAAGGGAGGAGAAGCAGCTGCAGGCAGCTAGCAGGCCTCTCTACCCTCCTTTCATTTATGTTCAGATTATCTACCCCAGGGTGGGCATAGCACTCACACCCATAATCCCAGCATTGAATCATGAATTAATCACAAACTCTAGAAGCTTCCCCAGTGATTTCATGAGGATATAAAGGGACAAATAGACACAAATCATAACAGTAGGCATCAAATTTTAATTATTAATTATCTCTTTCTTCTCATCCCCACTCTTACCCTTTGAAGAGATAAGAAGTGTCTTAAATTTGTGTTTAGCATTCTTTCTGATTTGTTTGTTGAACCTTGGCATATACATATATAACTACAATCAGTATAGCCTGTAATAATTCATGCAAAGATACAATAATATATATTATCTTTAGAAAAGTTCTCTTCTCATTTAATTTTTTAATTTGTCTTTAAAGTAGCTCAAAGTTTTATTTTTTTATTAATTTTATTGAGAAACAAATATCAATGAGACAGTTTCAAACCAGGTTAGTAGGACAGTTACAATAATTAATACTTCACACATTGTTATCTTTATAGTAGTCATTCATAGTACAAGATGCAGACATGATATCCCGTCCAAACACTATTAAGTACAAATCTTTCTTGTCATTGAATTAAGAGAAAGTAGCTGTATATCTATCCTAACTATTTTATATATGCAGATATTCACTACAAAATGGTCCTTCATTTATATCCCGTTTTTTGTTTAGTTTTGTCAGAGATGGGTATTTCATTGTCATTTAAATATTGTAGGTACATGAATTCAGCAAAATAATCCAATATAGTCCAGTAGTCCATAATAGTACTGGGTTATCTGTAGAACTGTCAATGTCAGAAGTTGTTGAATTGAGCCTTTTATAGCTCAGCATATTAATATGGCTTTACTTTTTATACATGTTTATATTTTTCTCCTGGATGGTTAAGACCAAGATAAAGCAAGACCTATATAACAAGAAATGTAACTTTTGTATCTGCCAAGGTCAATCAAATCCCCTCAGGATTTACCCTGAAACCCTGTAGGGCAGTTTGTAGATCCTTTGTCCTTGTCAGCCATGTGGATGAGTCACAGCCATTGCTTGACTAATTTGCTTTCTGTGAAAGCCTGAAAGAATGTTTTCTCTCGCTGTGACTCTCCTTAGGCGCATTATACATTGTTGATCACTTTCCTCTGAAGTCCCATTATCTCCTTGATCAGAAAATTTGGGATACCACTAAGTTATGGGGTGTTACAGCACAGGTTCTCTTATATCCTGAGTCCTCACTGATCTTGAATGGCTAGAGCCAAAATGTTAACTATCCTTGTAGCCCCTCTTTTTCTCTAATTTTGGTCTGAAAAGTTAGATTGCTAACTCTCCAGAAGAGAAGCTTAATGATATAATTACCCTATAACTTAGGCAGTTGCACTTAACCTCGCTATCTGTCTGAATATCAAACATCTTAGACATATTTTCCATCAAGTATTGATATGTTAAACTGTAAATTCCTACAGTATGTGAAGAAAAAAAATTAAAAATAAAAACTAGAAATAAACAATTACATGTTTTGCAAAATAGAAATCTAACCATATACAGTGTTATAGGAGGACAGTCCTATGACTTTTTTTTCTTGTCTCTTGTTTCCATTTATTATCCCCCCTTTTTAAACAAACATTAGATTCAGTATAGCAGTAATTGGTATGACATTAGAAACATTACATATTTAGAAGACCAGAATGATAGGCATTCCAAGCATGGCCCTAGTATTACACATTGTTATCTTCAATGTAGTTGTTTAGTTCATAAGAATCAGCATATAAAGTTAGTCAGGGTGTTAATTTTATTTTAAAAATTTTGCATGTTTATTTTCATAATTCTAATTATTTCATTTCACTATTGTATAATATTCTATTGTATGAGGGAGGGCTAGGGATACAGCTCAGCAGCTCAGTGCCTGACTGGCAAGTGTAAAGAGCTGAGTTCAATTCCATATATATATATATATATATATATATATATATATATATATATATATATATATATATATATATATATATATATATATATATATATATAGTGACTAGTGTACAACTTCTTGATCTAGTCTGCTAATGAACATATAGTTTGCTTCTAGTTTAATTTTTTACTATTAAAACCAGTGGTTCAGGGCATGCTCCTAAACATGTTGTCTTGTGCATAGTACCAACAACCTGATGGAGGCAGTGTGTGCGACTCCAATTCTTTCATCCTCTGCCAGCATCCTGTATGGTTTCCACTGTGTGTTTTTCGATCATCATCATCTACTGCCAAATATTTTTCCAGCAGTAGGGTGAGAGTCTGAGGATAGTAATTGCCTTAGGAAGTTGAAACTGCTATAATAAAATATTATAAACTGCATGTCTCAGAAATAAATATTTAATTTTTGCAGTTTTGGAGACTAGACGTCCAAGTTTAAGCTGCCAGCCTGTCTAATTCCTGGTGAAGGTCCTCTTTCCGGTTTTCTGATGGACATCTTCTTCATGTGCTGGTGTGAGGGAGAGTGAGGGCACTAACTCCACTGGGGAGGACTCTACCTTCTTCTTCTTTTTTTTTTTTTATTTTTGGCAGAACCAGGGATTGAACTCAGGCCCTTGTACTTGCCAGGGAAGCACGTATTCCACTGATCCATCTCCCCAGCCCTGGACTCTACCTTCTTGACCTAGTGATGTAATTACTTCCCAGAAACCTCACCTTTGTGTTGGGATTAGAGTTTCAGCACAAGAATTTGGGACTGGAAGCACAAACATTCAATCCATAGAACTAATCGATTTTTTCCACCAGAAAATTATAAGCACAAAATTTAATTTTAGAACTGGATTCATCATTTATAAATAGACTTAAGTGTAGTGCATGCAAATTTAGATTGAGTAGGGGCTGGGGAGATAGCTCAGTAGAATAAGCACTTGTTTGGCAAGCACACAGGCCTGAGTTCTGAATAAAAAAATTAGATTAAGAATACGTACAGCATTTTAATAAAATGACAATTTTTCAAAAAAAAAAAAAACAATATTAAATTGATTTGCAATGAGAAAATAAACTCTTTTTCCATGTTGACACACAAATTTTAAGGACACATTGATTGTTAAAAGAATTTGACAACTGATATTCATTCTGATGTCACTGGGATTCTAAACACCCAAGTGATATCTAAATCTCCCCTGTCAGAAGATGTCTAAATTCCTAAGGCTATTTTCCTAACTGTAGTAAGACCAGCACCTTCCCTGTTTTAAGAAGCCATCTCTGAAAAGGATCTTAGTCATAATTGTTCAAATTTGGGGGTCAGTGCACAGGTATAAGGGGGGACTTCCTAGCACTGCTACACAAGCCATATGGAGTTCGGATCAACAGGTTGTTGTGAATCTCATTTGATGCACTGGCTAAATCAGAAGCACAAATTTACAAAATTGGATCCAATTTTGAGAAGCTCATGATGCAATTTGGCTATCTCTGAGTTAACTGGCTATGTAAAAACTTGACTACAACAACCCAGAATGGAACATTCTGGTGAACAAATAAGCAGCAAACTATATACATCTTGGTTCAGTTTCATTTCAAATGCTTTGTTCCTGTCAGAGTAGAGTCACCTTCCAGAATAGTCTCTTTGCTCCACTCTTATAGCCTACAGTTGAGAACTGCCTGATCAGGATGGCTTGAACTCCGTTTTCTGTTCATGCCTTTCCATGAACAGCCAAGAACATTGTTCTGTTGCAGTTCAAGCAATATTTAGCTAAATATAGTATCCAATTTGTGGTATTTACACAATTGAATTAAAAAAAAAAACCTGTAGAAAACAGTGTTTGTGTCTTCTTCCCAGTAAAACAAATTACTGATGCTTTTAACTTTGGAAACACTTCACAGCTATGAATTAAAATCTGATCACTCTATTCCATTATTGAAGAGAGGTTGTTGCTGGTGGACTTCACAAAACACACCACCATACCTAGCCACAGGTGGAGTGAGACACTTGTGGATACCACCTGAGCACTGGTGGGTGACCCTAAAGGTTCGGCCTGTGTCCCTTCTGGCCCTGAAGGGCAGGTTGCAGCCCTGGTACCAAAGAGCACTAGCAGAGCACCTGTAGTCTGCAGGTTCAACCTTGAAAAGTATATCAAGGACATAGATTTACTTTCAAAAATCTGAGCTTTTCAAAATGCTCCACCGCGAGCCTGCACTGGTCGAAGCTAGCATTCCTTGTTTGGGTGCTGAATAGCTTCGGGGAGGCAATGGTGCTCCCGGACGGTGGGGAGACCAGATGGCCACTGTGGACAGTGCTGGCCAGGATGAGGGCGTCGGGTTCCAGGAGGCCAGCGCAGCCACACTGTAGCACCTGTACTGCCAGTAGGGAGTGCCATGGTGTCCTTGGGTGGCTTCTGGGGCCATTCCTCTTCACATCAGCCAAACATGGCCCTCCCTGCTCCTGGGGACCCAGAGTCACAACGTGGGAGGTGGCTAGCTGCTTCTTCTGTGGTAGAATTCAGAATTTCTAGTTCTCTGATTAAGTACCCCCTATACTGCTCCACCTCCTCGTCCGCGAGCTGGGAGGCCTTATAGCTAGTGTCCAGCAGTGCTACGTGGCAGCGTGGCAGACAGGCAGCTGGCCACGACTTCCTTCAGCAACCTCAGCATGCTATCGGTACCCATCGTACCCAAAACAGCATCTCCCCTTCCTGTTGAGGATGAAGACCATGGGGATGACCTGACATAGCACTAATCTAAATCCTAGACTGCTTAAAGGACAGCTTTACATGCAAAGAATCAACTATTTAATCATAATTTTACAGAAGAACAATAATTTTGGCCAGGAATTTTATGCAAATGAACTTTAAATAAAAAATATGGAGAATCTGTTTTCTGTTTCTAAAGTTGTCCAACAAATTTTCCTGTTGCTGATGCAAGGAAGGATTCAAGTAGAGTTTGGTAGAAAAATGGCAACTTGAGTAAGTCTGCTTCGTCCCCTTACCTTCCACCTTGATCTGGGGTATACCAGAGAGCTTTAAGGCTACAAGCTGGCTGCACATAGCATCTCAGTGTCCAGGGAGAAAGCCAGCTTGAGGTCCTGAGAATCCAGGACGGAGGTGGAGAACCCTGAGAGGCATCAGGAAGAGTCTCCTGGAACAGGTGTGGCCTGAGGAAATCTCTCAGTTCACAAAAGGCAACCCCGGATGCAGGTTTTTCCCTTGTAGGACACAACTGAGTATAAATTCATAGGACGTTTATAAAAATCTGTTGCTCAAATTCACCTGCATGCCCTGATCATGACTGGCACCCCACTCTTCTCTCTCTCCACAGTCTTAAAACTACACAGTGGATAAGTCAGCCACTTTTGCATGTTTTACAATGGGAAGAAGATAAATTGAGTGCTGAAATTATTCTTTTTCTCAAGTAATCTATAACTACAATACCCCTGGTATTTTTATTTTTATATTTTTATACCCACAAATAGGAACAATCTTCAGATTTTACAGATCTTTGCAAGCAAAGAAGGACATACTCATTTTTCTTTGAATTTTGGGATTTTTTTTTTTTTTTTTGACAGGGTCTCACTATGCAGCCCACATTCACAGTGATCCTCCTGCTTCCTGCCTCCCTAGGGCTGGGATTACAGGCGCGCGCCACCACGCCCAGACTCCGCCAGCTCAGCACACCCGAAGGCGGGGCCGGCGCGGCATGCGGAACCAGGAATTGAACCCTCACCACTGCGCTTACCTAAGCAAGAGCTTAGTCCGCTGAGCTATACCGCCGGCCCTTTTCTTTGAATTTTGCAATCAGGTTATTGGCAATCCTTCCCCAAGAAATACACATGAATAAGCAGACTCTCTCACAAAGATCTAAACTTCCTTTTGATAGGAAATTATACAAATAATAAAAACTGGAAACTAGAAAAGAGAAAATAACAAAAATTCAATTAACACAAACTATTACTATTTCCAAGGCACTTCAACATTTTTTTTTTTTTTAACTTTCACAGCCAACCTTTAAGGAAGGCCTTTTCATTTATTCATTCCAATGAGAGTTTATTCCCCAGAAATGCCAATAAGACATTGAGTAAAGCTAGGCTTAGACCTTATTTCCACATGACTGGAAAATAAAAACAAATGAAAAAGTTGTTTTACTGATGAGCTTTAATTCAGAAATAGAGATTTCTCTTACAATCCATTCTTCACAGAGGTTACCAGAAATTTCTGAAATCCACTTCAGATCCTTCTGGGATTCTCACTGACTAAGCTCCATTTCAAGATGAAAGAAGTGTTCCTTTTTTTTGCTCCTGTCCTTTGAGGAGCAAGTAGATGCTGACTGTGCAGAAATCGGTGGGAAGAAAAGCAGTGCTGAGCTCCCTCCCCTGGACGGGATTTGAAGACCTCACACCCTTACTGCTGGTCTTCCCCTACTGGGCTTGGGCTTAGCAGCTGCAGAATTATTTCTCATGGCTCTTAGGAAGCTTTTCTTTTTATCATCATGTGTACAGCTCTGCTGCACATTTTACAATGAATCAACAAAACAGCTTTGGAGACTTTGTGTCTCTTGATAATACCTGTTTCTTAAAAACAGAGCTTATCATTTTGACTTTTCAATGAATCAATGTGCTTTTGATCCCAATTTGGCTTGGGTTTGAGTTGCACTCCAGATTTACCTAGCCCCACCAACTGGAGAGAACGTGGTCATGCCTCTTCAAAGTGTCCTCACATCGTGGGAGGGATGGGAGGTCTCAAAGTAGGAGGCACACTGGTACACCGTAGTTAAAGCCACACAGCCCAGGACCAGTCTTTTGATTTGTACCACTGCTGTCTACATGGCATGGTTGGGACCTGGTGAAACCCCTCTTCTGAGATTGTGATGAAACATCAAACAAACTCAAATCAAGAGACAGTTATACTCTTCCAGAACAGCAGGATCAGAAACTTGAAGTAAGGATGTGGGACTGTTTCCCACTGAAGGAGACCCAGGCCTAACTACTAGGTTTGGACCAGATCCCAAGCTGGGAAAATGAACTACAAAATATATTATTAGATCATTGATGAAAGTGTCATATGCATTTATGTATGTACATACTTGTTCATTGGTATATGAACCTGGAGAGGGATATATTCACCAACTGATTAGCACTGGTTATTTGGGGAAGAGTGGAGAAATTGAAGGTCACAATTTTTTTAAAAAGCATACTTTTTTTTTTTTTTTTTAAACCAGACTTGTAATTAAGACAGCCTGGGTAAAAAGTCAGTTTCCTAATTTCTTATTAATATGCTCTGGTTTCTCTTCAGATCGTATAAATCTTTCGCCTTTTACTAATTTCTTATTAATGATTCACAAAACCATGTATTGATATCCTGATATTAGATGATACTTAACTTGTGTCCTACTAAACTAGCTAGTGGGGCATCATTTCCTCACTAACATTTCACTTCAAATCAGATTTCACATTCAAATCAGATGTGTGTTTACTATGTGTTATAGAACTTCTGGTTCCTTCACCAAACATGTCTAGCCCAACTAAGTCTAAATCCAGTATTACATGTCTTGTGCACAACTGTGCCAATGAATCTTACTCTGTATTATATGTATTAGTACATATCATCAATACAACCAACTATGCAATACTAACTAAAACACCAATTAAACTTTGGACAGTGAAAAAAGACCACACAGGACAGAAATAGCATGGATGGGCATGATTTTACTTTTGATAAATAATACACATATATGTGTGTATGTGTAAGATGAATCACTTAAAGACAACAAAATGTTAGTGATTTTTATTTCAAGGTGATGGGCATTTGAATGTTTTAACATTTTTTATGTTTATGTATGATATAATTTCTTTAATATATGTGCATTTTAAATAAGTATACTGAAAAGTAATATTTTTATTTTAAAAAACCAAGAAAAATCACTTGGAAATTATAAGAAAAATTTAATTATATTTTTCTACCTTATATCTGTTTCTATCTTCTCTGTCTCTCGCTCATAGTGCTGAGCCATTACCATAAGTATCTTTTACTTCAATAAAAAATGTTCCCAGATGCGCCCAATACATGTAAAAATGTGAGCAAGCTGGTCAGAAGTACAGCTCAGTAGTAGAACATGTGCTTAGCTTGCAAGAGGTTAAGGTTCAATCACTAGGGTTAAAAAAAAAAAAAGATGGTAACCAAACTTTATAGGGCTGGCTTAGAATACATGCATAACATTTGTAAGGGCATCAATTTAATCTCCAGCACGAGAGAGGAGAGAGACAGACAGAGACAGAGAGAGAGAGAGAGAGAGAGAGAGAGAGAGAGAGAGAGAGAGAGAGAGAGACAGAGACAGAGACAGAGAAAGAGGGAGAGGGAGAACAAATTCTTTGGACAGGGTAGAATTAAGGTGTCTGGTTCATCTTCCTGGAGAATTCTGTTTGGAATGGGAGCTTCTCCAGCTATTTCTTGCTATACCAGAACTCTCAGATGCAGCATTCTGTCAGCTTCAGAGTTCTTCTAGGACTGTACCCTTTTGATCTGTACATACCTTGCCTACCTGTGGTGTATGCCTCATCCTGGCTCCGAAAGCTGATGACCCAGAATCTGAACATCTTCCCTCTTGGGGTGGATAGGATTATCCTCTCATGGCTGCTGGAGGCATTCTGGGAGCTAATGAGGTGGATTTGTGGAATGCTTTGAGCTGCTCAGATGAAAGGGATAAAGTTTTAATTTTGTTTATAGCATAATCTTTGTAATCAGTGGGCCCACTGAGTCAGAGAACAATAGAAGAGGGTGCTGGCATTGAAGATACAGCCAGCAATCCAGGAAGGGCAGCTAGTTGTTCTAAATGCCAAATGGTTGTGATAGCAGCTGTAGCTTTGTTTTAGGCAGGTGGTAAGAAAGGAAAAAGTTAGTGTTTCTGGGAGGAGGAAAGTGGATAAACTTCAAGTTCCTTGCCCCTCACGGACAACTCTGAGGAAGGAACCCCCCCCCCCCACAGTTTCCATGAAGGTCTATGCCTCAGAGGTCTGTAGGATAGATTTCTTGATAGTACATGCTTTGCTTCTTCTCCTTCCATGTCTCACTATGTATTCCTAGTGTTGTTTTCTGAAATCCCCTCCAAAATATACTTGCACTTGGATCCTCATTGATGGTAATCCAGATAGGAACACCATGTGTTTTCCCAGCAATTTACTTTCTTGCCTGTACCTGTCTCATTTCCCTGAGATTCTAACCCCTTTTGTTCCACCTGTCTAAACTATCACAATCAGAGGCAATTTGTTACTGTCTGGACCTGAGAGTTATCTTCTCTGAAATCAGATTCTCTCTATTCTCAGTTGGCAGTCAATGTCTGCAGTTAATCAGATTCCAAGCTTCCATAGATTCCAAGAATGTGGAATGCATTTTTGAACTCCCCCCCGCCACACACACACACACACACACTCTCAAGGAAATTTCTGGGCTTCAGTTACCTTGTATGCAAAATAAATGCTTGAATCTATAATCCTTGTCCTCCTCACATGGAAGCCTGTAATCTATGTATTTCTTCTTTCTGACTCCTGAACACTTGAACCAATGTTGATTACATTGTTACATTGTTATTTTTCAGTGCACACAAAAGCAATTCCAGCTGTCTCACTATTTTCTCCTTACCTCTACTGATTCTCACTATAAACTAGTAGATGTTTCCTTGTAAACTCTAGAACTTTCCAGGCTTGTTCAGTCTGGTAGCCTTTGCACTTGATGCTGCTCTTCATTTGGGTCCCTGCTCCAATGACTCCACAGAGGTCTCTCATCCCACCTATGTTGGTATCCTACCACTTGGCTTTGTAATTTTTGTGTAGTGGCTCTCTGAAGTTGTCTTATTAGTCATTTGTTTCTTTTATTCTTTGGATTTTAGGGAAGGGTCTACAGGGTGTTGAGGGTCTCACTACTAAATTGGACTCGTAGTGATCTGCCTGTTTACAGCCTCCCAAGAGCTGGGATTTCAGGTGCATGCCACCACGCTCAGTCTTTATTAGTCATTTGATTATTATTTGCTCCTTCCAATTCTCTCTTATGCCCTCCCTCAATAAAAACCTCTATCTTGGATCCTTTTATGTCCCTGCTGCTGAAATAGTACTTAGTGGTGAAACTACTGAATGGGAGAAATCCATGATACCTTATATGGAATGTTTAAGATGGGAAGTTAAAACCCATGGCTATCACACTGGACTCTAGTGAACTTTACGGCTGAATCATCCACACAAGCAACTGTTATGTCTCATTATGACAATTATTAATTACTTATTAATTAATAACTAGGGTCTATCCTAGTTATTTTTCTCCTTTTGCTAAGACAAAATACCTGACACCCAAAGTTAAATGGTTTACTCACAGTTTGTAGAGATCAGTCCAGAATCAGCTGGCTCCAAGACAGGGTAGCATGGCAGACAGGCTTCACAGAGGAGAAGCAGTTTACAGTACACAGAACCTGTGAAAAAGCCCCACTCATGACTGCACGAGCTCTGTTGGAGGCCCATCTAGACACAAGCCATAACAAGGTCTTAGTGTACAGGGACTGGGAGAAACATGCAAACATTATGAAGACATGTATAAACAACTGTAGCGTCAAATCTGTAGAAGTCATATAGGCAAACTTTTTGCTGTGGAAAGTTTGTTTGTTTGTTTGTTTTGCAGTATTAAGAATTGAATCAAGGGCGTATCGGGCTAGATCCCTGATTGTTAAAAAAATTTTGTTTTTATTCTGAGACAGTGTCTTGTTGTCTTGCTAAGTTGCACAAGCCAGCCTTGAGAGAGAGACAGAGAGAGACAGAGTGGTGTTTGGGATTGAAACCATGGCTTTCACATTGAACTGTATCTCTGGCCTTTTAAAATTAGTTTTTAAAACAGGGTCTTGTTAAGTTGCTGGACTCTAACTTGTGATCCTCTTGCTTTAGTTTCCTGCTTCAGCCCTGCATATATGTAATTAAGATAAATAATTTACTTATCTTTATTATGGGAAATCCAAACATACACATAAGTAGGTTCAATGGGTAAAAATGGCATAATGGGCACTCTTATTCACTGGGGTGGACAGACTTATCCCTGAGTCAGACATATTCTGTGAACACAGGTGAAACCTGCGATTAACTTTCTGGACAAGAAGATGTGCACATCTGGTGTGGCCTCTGTGATCATGCGACATCAGTTTGTTCTGCTAGCTGAATCTCCTTGCTGGCTTCATGAAATAAGTGATCATGCTGGGAAAGCCCATGTGACAATGAATTATAGATGCCCTCTAGGAACTGCAGGCACCTTATTTGAGATGTAAATGGTGTCCAGTTGAGATAAGAAGAAGGTGGGTGCTCAGACCTACAAATGGAAGAAAATGAATTCTATCAGCTGAGTGTCTCAATCATGGTTTTCATTGCTGAGATACGATACCAGATACAACTTAAAGGAGGAGAGGCTATCTTTGGCTCAGGTTTCAGTCTACAGAAAGCTGGCTCTAAGGCAAAAGGGCACAACATGCAGGAATGGCAGAAGAAAAGTTGCTCACCTCATGGTGCTTAGGAAGCAGAGAAGAGCAGAGCCCTGTGCAGAGAAACCCTTCCAGGTGAGGCCCCTTGGACCAGTCTCCTTGAGCCAGAATAGCAGTCTAGCCATATCACCTTTCACACAGGAGGTGGCTGGGGTCGATTTTTCGATCTAAACTGTAACACAGAATGAGTATTGAAGTCAGGGCTCCAGGTGATGAGGACATAGCCTGGCCAACACCATGGTGGTAGCGGTAAGACCCTGAACAGAGGATCCAACATGTGGGTACACTTGACTCTTCAAAACGATGGGATTCATTTGTGCTGTTTTAAAGCTACTATATTTATGGAAATTGTAGCAATAGAGAATTAGATGCAGGTACATCACCTGATGTTAACTATTTTCAACATTTCCAGTGTTGTTTCCGCTATAGCCTTGTGTCTTTGGGGGTAGATGGCCAGACTTAAAGTCTCTGCACTTTCAAATGCCTTAATATGTATCACTGACATATAAGGACTTTTAAAGAGTATAACCCTGAGAAGTTCAGTTGGAGGACAAGAGGGGGATTTTTTTTTTTTTTAGGGGCAGTTATGGGGATTGAATTCAGTCTCATGCATAATAGGCAAACACTTTACTGTTTAGTATCTCTAGATCCAGGTCTGAAGGAATCAAAGCCAGTTAAATAGCTCAGTGGATTAAAGCATCTGCAAGCAGGCACAGGGGCCGGGGCTTTCATCCCTAGGCCTGCCATACCGGCCCTGCCTACAGGGTGTGCTGAGACAGCAATTGGTACTGGGTGTGGTGGCACACGGCTGTAATCCCAGCTTCTGGGAGGCTGTAAACAGGAGTATCACTACAAGTCAGTCTACTAGTGAGCCCTTGAACACCCTGTAGACCCTCCCCTAAAATTAAAAACAAGGAATCAAAAGTCACCCAGACAATGGACTTACTATATTAACTGGACGTCCAGAGAGAAGGAACTCGCAACAGAGTAACATCTTGTTGAGCCCATCACCCAAAGGACAGGAAAACATACATAGCTGCTTTCACTGGAGATGTCAGAAGCTTGCCAGTTGGATCTTTAATAACAGTGCAGTCACTGTCCCATTAGTTTGTCTGTTGTACAGTATCTAAAAGGATTTAAAATTAATTCGGAGCGTGTTTAAGATCTTATCCATTCCCCTACAAGACCCTAACCTGCTGACGAAACTATTCCATTTCAATTCACAATGCCGTTAATTTCCTGATGCACTTTAAATGGGATTCTCACCACTTTCTCCTCACCACAGGAAACTTTCCAACTGGCCCATTTCTTCTTTTGGATAGCCAATCTCATTTCCCTTTGACACGGCTCGCTATGAGGGAACTACTCAGAGTCAGTAGTGGGACGTGGGACAAGCAGTTTCCGTGGGCGAGGTAAGATACTACTCGAAACACTGTGCAAATGTGTTTCCATGCCAAATGCCTAGCAGGAAGGTCTCTACCTCGCCATACCCTTTGTTGGTTTTCATCTCCAACCACCGTACAACGCCCAGGACCACGCCTTTCCCGCCCTCGTCGCGGGGTATGCAGGGACTTGTAGTTTTTAAGTCTTCAGTCTGCGTTTCCTCTTAGAGCAGGACGGAGCAATCAAGAACT
Organism: Ctenomys sociabilis; assembly: GCA_004027165.1. Lineage (NCBI taxonomy): Eukaryota > Metazoa > Chordata > Mammalia > Rodentia > Ctenomyidae > Ctenomys > Ctenomys sociabilis. The sequence goes on from PVKA01016533.1 coordinate 19,626, forward strand.
ACACATCCCAGTGGGCCATGAAAGGAAAGCGCGGCTCCGAAAACCGAGCATCCCCGCCCAACTGCCTTTGCTCTCGGGTGCCCCTTGTTTGTGCCCACCTTAGTGAGGGCAGTGACCCCGCGCAGGCGCTTCGGGTGCGGGAGGGCGCTGGGCTGCGTCGCGGGTTTGCAGGGCTGCTAGATAGACCCAGAGAGAGAGGGCCGAGTGGACAGGCGCGTGTTCTTTTTGCTGCCGAGGAGTCCCCTCGGTAGGGAGAAATTAAACGAGCAGAATGTGAGCACCCATGGGCGGAAAAGTGGAGAAAGCTACGTGGAGGTAGCTACCCAAGCAGCCTGGCCGCCAAGAGGCTTTTTGCTCCGGGAGACCCGGGCCAGTGCCGGAGGGGACCAAGACCACCCCGCCCTCTCCCTTCCACTCTTTCCTTCTTGCTTGAAAGCTACCCCAAGGCCCCCATCCGTTCCCCTGTCCGGGAGACGCGTCTGCCTCGGCCCATCCCGCCCCGTTAGAGGTGCTGGAAGCGCTGGGGCAGGCCGGGGGCGTCACCTCTCCACGCCGTGTCTCCTCGGGTCCCCGGGAATCGCACGAATGAATAGGTCTGCTAGAGAATGAATGTGAATGACTGTGCGTGTCCCATGAAGGAATGTTTAGTAAACCGGTAGAGAAGCCGGCAGGTGGACCGACCGCAGCCCGCGAGAGCGCACAGCGCGGCGGGAAGGACCCGACCGCTCCCAGCGAAATCACCTGGAGCGCAGCACCTTTCCGGGAATCGGGTACCGGCTCTGGCCCGGAGGGAATTGGGGCGGGGACCCTGCGGAGCGGGTTTCGGGGCCCGGCCGGCTGAGAGGAGGAGCAGGAGGAGGAGCCGGGTTGTAGAGGCGCGGGTGCCACCGCCCACCCGGCTGCGAGGAGGCGGAACCGCTCCGAGCGCCGCGCGCGCCACGGGGCTGAGCCTTGCAAACTAGTGTCTGTGGCCGTGTCCCTGCGGCCCTTTGGCGGCCCTTCTAGCCCCGGGACTGGCTCTTTTGGGCAGAAGGAAGCAAAGCAGCCCCCTACCGGCTAACAGCAGCCGTCGCCCTGGCCCTGAGTCCCGCGCGAGGGCCGGGGACTCGGCTCGGCTGGCAGGCGCGGCGACGCGGGGTCGCGGCGCGAGCAGCTGCCGGGCTCTCGCCGAGCTGTTCCTGACAGAATAACGTGCGTGGCTGTCCCCACCCCTGGGAGGGGTTGCCGGTACCGCGAGCTGCCGCCTAGTTTGCAGCTCGCTCCCCTGGGAGGATCCACCACCAGCAGGAAGGAGGAGGATCAACCTGGCCGAGGCGCAGAAGTGGTCACTGAGGAAGCCGGCGCCGGGGCCGCCGCCTCGTGTCCCCTCGGGGTGCAGCGCTCGAGGATCTGCAGGCCGGAGCGGAGGCGCGGCCGGGGGCTCGGGGACAGCTGGGTTGGGCGCACAGTCACCCGCGGGTCGGCCGGGCTGTCCCCCGCGCCCCGCGGGGCCCCGGAGCTCCGGGACGGCGGCTGGAAGCGACCGAGGACCGCTGCCGCGGGGTGCGAGCGAGCAACGTCCCTCTCGAAAGCGGATTCTGCTATGACAGTTGGGTTCCCCAAGAGATTAACCTGGGTGTCCTCGGGAAAGTTGTCGCCGAGCCGAGAGCCCTTGTAGGGGCCGCGGCGCCGCGGCTCGGGGGGCGGTCGTGGCTCGGTGGGGCCCGCGAGGCCGGGGGGCTTCTGGGGGTGTGCGCCCCCAGCCGGCTGCCCTCGTGGATGCCTCCCGGCGGTGGCGGACCCATGAAAGACTGCGAGTACAGTCAGATCAGCACCCACAGCTCCTCCCCCATGGAGTCGCCCCACAAGAAGAAGAAAATTGCGGCCCGGAGGAAATGGGAGGTATTCCCGGGAAGAAACAAGTTCTTTTGCAATGGGAGGATCATGATGGCCCGGCAGACTGGCGTCTTCTATCTGACGCTCATCCTCATCCTGGTCACTAGCGGACTCTTCTTTGCCTTCGAGTAAGTGGTGGCGACAGCGCCCCGAAGCTCCCCTTGCTTCCCCTGCCCCTCCTCTGGCTACTTTCGTTTTCTGGAAGCCTTATCTGCTGTACATTGTTATATAATGCCAGCTCTCGCTCTCTCTCTCTCTCTCTCTCTCTCTCTCCCCCCCCCCCCCCTCTTTTTAAGGGTGTTTGATTTTTTTCGTCTCGAGGTATAACGCTGTGTTGGGACAGATCTTGGGGGCAGAGAGGGGAATGGGACATTCGTAAGATGTGTTTGGCCCTGCTGCTAAGCTGGGTGGGACCTGGCAGGTGGGCCGCTGGTGACTTGAGCCCAGGTGCTGTCTCCACTGAGTTTGGGAACCTACACATCACACAGCCCTTCTGTGGGAAAGGACGGCTGCAGTGGGTTTCTAAATTAGGGATAAATAGGCTTCAGGTTTTTTGTTTTTTGTTTTTGTTTTTGTTTTTTTTTTCTTGCTGATAAGATGTAGGGCACCTCAAGTTCAATTGGCTAAATCTTCTGTATAACTTCTCAGAATAACGAGAAAACTTGGCTATTTTAGGTTTTAAAATGTAGGCTGCCTAGCGTGCCCTGCGTGGGTAATTTAATTTTTCATTCTCCTTCTCTCTTCACGATTTCTGATTTACCACAAGGTTTCTAAACTCTTTGTCGTCATTGAAGTTTTGGCAGAAGAGGTCCAAAATAAACAAATCTAGTACAGGTGAACAGAGACTCTTCGGCCTAGAAAAGTATGACAGTATGGGGCAATTTCTGATACCAGAAACAATATTTTTGGACTTTATAGATTTTATCTGGAAAAACAAATAAGTACATGGGAGTCTTTTAGATGGATCAGGCCAGTAGCAACTGTCTTCCTGCCAGCTAATAAGAGATCTTATTTATTAGTAGTCATTAGGTAAAGCAGTTTAACCATATTCCAAATCAATTTCAGTTGCTCTGATTGAGTCCAACATTTGGAATTTCTTATATAACCCTTCATATCCTTTTCTTGAGGAAAGTTGTAGTAGTTTTTCTCTTCCAGACCAAAAAAAAAAAAAAAAAAAAAAAAAAAAAAGAGCTCTTTTTGAGATTCCTATATTCTGGTTATTTTGGAACATGACATACTGTCAGTCTCCACCTGCTTCTGTGGAGTAGAGCTAATTAAAACCTTTTTCTTTACTTTTGTAGATAAACTAATACTGATAAATATTAGTGGGCTCTGATCCTGTGCCTGGCTTCTCTTGGAAATGCTATCTGAGTTGGAAATGAATGATTTCTTAACAGTGTAATACTTTTCACTCAAAGTCCTCTGATTCTTTCGAGCGAACATTTTGAATCTGAACACTGACCTATGATAAACACCCCTAACACGACTGAGTTGGAGTAGGGAAGATGGAAGGAAATCTCAGATGTAAGTTACTGCCTACCCGTATGTTTTCTCAAAGCCCTCTCTATCATTTCTGACTGTGTGTGGATTTTCCAGATGTCTCCTAGGTTAACTTTCATGCGCAGTTGAGATTAACTGGTGGAGTCTGTTGGGAGGCGTGGGGTTGGAGTGGAAGGGTGCGAGCAGCCTGGCAGAGGGACAAGGAGGGATGTTCTACAGGTACGGTGCTGTTTCTGTGGTCCCCATCCAGAGCCAGCCTCTTGTCTCTTCAGACCAGTAGAAACTGGAGGAAGAGGCTCCGAGGTTCCTGACATTTGTGTTTTGAGACAGAATCAACACAGACACTGGAATGATGAGGCTGTGTTTAACACAAAGGTTGTCTGTCCAGTGGTAGGTTTAGTTACAGGTGGCTTGCTCATGCCAAATCCGCACCATCGCCTTAATATTAAAAAAAAAGTTTTGAACCCATTCATGTGGGAATTTTTGCTCTTTTTAGTGATTTGGAGTAGAGAAAATTGACTGATTTTATGATCATGTTGCCAAGCTTCAGCCAAATCATTTTCATATGAGTTGATGAATATTTCATTTTTTATATGTAGACAAATCTTATGTGGTGAGGGGCACACATCCTGTTGTTATCTTTTCTTTGCTCAAACAGTGCTTCTCATTGAACCCTCATAAATTCATTTTTATTTTTTGATCTCTGTGTGAATTTTCTAAGAGTTTCCCAAAGTTCTCACTTGCAGATTGGTATGGATCCTGTTTTGTGCCAGTGCTGTGTTAAATGATGGCTGGAGGAATAAACGTGCTCACTGGGAGTTTATTAGCTACTATTTGCATCATCATTTTTCTAACAGCTCTGTGGGAGTGCGTGTGTGTGTGTGTGTGTGTGTGTGTTTGCTCTCCACAGGCTTTCTTCAGCCATGTAATTAGGGGTTTCAAGAAAATAGGGGGCCCACTCTAGTATGAAGCGTCAGTTGAGAAAAATCATAGGCCTATTTAAACCACAAAATATTATGGTTTGCTATGATTGTTTGTCAGTCCATTTTATTGCTTTGTCATAAGTATTGTTACTGTTTTTCAGTTCTTTATTCATCGACAATGAAATTAAATAACTTTGGACAAATTAATTTACTAGAGACTCAAAGAATCAATTAGCCATGTGCATAGGAAATGAAATACCACCTAGCTAATTATTAAACAAGAGCCAGAGGAAATTCCTGTATTGTCTGCTTCCTGTCTACCTATTTTCTGGTTTCTGTTTAGTTACCTACTGAGGATATACTATACAGTCTCCTATTTCCATCGCTTAATTTCATGTCTTAATAGTTTTAATGTTAGTGAAATTCATCATCAAACATTAGAATCCATGTTTTCTCAGTTACACAATTAAAAATATGAAAAGCAGTGTAATTCCTAATATTTGTTTCATATTTCCTTTCTCTACTCCTCTTCTCTTACCCAGCTTCTCATTCCTAGCATTGAAAAGATGGAGAAAGGGCCAGGGAGATGGCTCAGTAGAATAAGTGCTTGCCAGGCAAGCACAAGGACCTGAATTCAATCCCAGTTCTGCCAAAAATAAATAAATAAGAATAGAAATAAATAAATAAATGAAAAGAAAAGATGGAGAAGGAAGTTTATCCCAAGACAAATGAACTTGTTGGAACTCAACAACAGGTGTTGATGCTAAGAAAAAGCAGGGTAGACTTTATTATTTCCACATGAAAGATGAAGTGAGAGGCTTGGAGAGCTTCCATGAATGCTTAACATTTCCCCACTAGCCACAGGGTGGGCTTCCGACTGCAGACCAATGTTCCTGCACACAAGAGCACCTATGGGCCAGTGGTGATGTCCCTCCTCCCAGGGTAGAGTATATCAATAGCAGGGCTTTGGGAAGGACAGATACCAGGACTCTTACCAGCAGTGTGACCCTAGGAAAATGATTTGTCCTTCTTAAACCGAGCCTTCTAATCTGTAAAATGAGATTTCTGTCTGTCTTTAAATGGAAATTGTATACATAGTAGGTGTCCGGTAGAGAGCAATAGTGATACCTGTGATTAGAGTACATCTAAAGGTAGCCTCCCAAGGACTCTTGCCACCTGTTTTTGAGACCATTTTAAAGGGAGGGAGCATATGGGTTAATGAGCAAGTGTGACGATCAATGGTCAATAGCTTACGAGGGTTGAAAAATGCAAAACTTTGTAATTTCTCACTAAAATATGGACCTCCACGTGAGTCCAAAGAGCCTACGTCTGGCAGCAGCCTTAATCTTGTCCGAGCAGAGTAGGAGTCCTACAGGGAGCCTGGGGAGCTGCCCTGATTCAGACTTTGGATTTCATCTCCATTTTTGGATCCACCGTGCCAGAACTGTGAAAACACTAAAGAAAGCTGCCAGAAGCGACCAGATGTCACACTCTACTCTTTTTCATGCAGGTCAGGAGTGCTTATCTTTTGGCTGCCTTTACTGAGCATATGGAGCACTGATGAGAAGTGACAGCATCTCATGGCTGTGTTTAAGAGGGAGGGGGGAGAGCTGATTGCAGGCTATAGTGGCATCTCGCTACTTCTTGTCCTTAGTAAGAGTCTCGTCAAAGACTACAGTGTTGTCACATCCTCAGAATCAGAATCTGAAAAGATCAGTGAATGTTGTGAATTTATTTCCATTTGATGCACATGCACACATATACAGCCTGCTGTTACTTATAGTTAAAAATTTGAAAGTAAAGAAATCTATGGTTCTGGAATACTGGCATTTCTTAGTCTCCTGGTCATAGGGACAGTAGGAAGGACAGGAACTGAGAAGCCAGGTGAGGCTTGTGTCTTCAGGAATGTCCCATGAGATCAGGCCTGCTTTGGTCTCCTGACTCTCGTTCTGTTACTTCTGACAGTTTACTGGTTTCAAATATATGAGAATTTAGCAACATCTTCAAATTTCTTATCACTAAAATCCACTGATGATTTTTTTTTTAAAGCTTTGTTTTCTTGTTTCCCTCTTTTCTCTTAGTCTTTACTTCTCTCCCTCCCTTGTTATTTCAATTTGGTTAATCTCCTCTGCAATGAATGATAAATATATTTTGTAGTCAATATAACTGGGGTCACATTTACTTTGAAGATGGAAATGTGGCTATCCTTGGTAAATAACACTGTCATTTCCTATTAATATCTCCATCATAAATAGGATAACTTTTCTTATCTAGGAGAAGATAGTGCCCTTGTAACCCAGGAGAACCTCATCAGTGTTAGTCAGCTTTCCATGACTGTAGTGAAATACCTGGAATAATTAATTTATAAAGAGCAAAGGTATATTTTAGCTAATGGTTTTAGAGGTTCCAGTCCATGATCTGGTAGGCTCATTGCTTTCAAGCCTCTGGCAAGTATGCAAATGGCAAGAGTGAGCTGGGAGCATGTGGCAGAGCAGAACTGCTCATCTGATGGCTAGGAAAAAGCAGAGGGGTAGGCAGGGTCCCACTTTCCCCTTTGAGGGCTCATTTGAGGACTTGCAGACTTCTCACCGATCCCCACTTCCTCAAAGTTCCACCACATCCCACTGAAACTATGCCTGACCCATGAGCCTTTGGGCAACATTCAGCATCCACACTATACTTGTAAGTCCTATAAATATAAGTGCCATTTCCAATAAAAGCCTCTCCATCACTGACAGGCTAACTTTTATCATATAAGAGAAGGTGCTGCCTTTATTATACTAAAGGATCTCATCTTTTCTTGACCCTTTTATGCAGAACTATATTTCTCTGCCATTTCAGAGAACGTCTACAAAGTGATCTTCTTTTGGCCAAAGAGAACCCTATGGACTGATGTAGGTATTGGTAGGTTACTCCCAGGGTACACAATGGCACATTCTTATTTAACATAGTACATAGAGTAAGGGACTTTCATAATCTGCAGGTTCCACAAGAATTGGAGGTAATTTCAAATCTTATGAATGACCTCTTGGCACGGACAGCCTGGCCCACTCATTGGCATACATAATCTGGATACCTAAGTTGCATGAGGGTAGCACTCCTTTTTGTTTTGTTTTCTCTCTAATCTCCAGGCCTTAGAACAGTACCTGGTAGGCAATGCATGGACAGTAAATATTTGTCGATGTGGAAGTAATTGTGATATTGAAAGACCTTGAAAAATAACTTCCTCCTGCTGCAGCTGTTGCATTTTATAAAGTTGTAGACATTGATAAAACTTATAGTTAATACTGTTTTGTAGAATACTTAATGGAATGTCTTAAAATCTTTATAATTCTGAATTCAGAATTAAGCATTATGCCTTTTAAGCCATGTTAATTGAAGCAGAGAAGTATTTTCTAAGTTATTTAGGAAACTAATGGTGGTATTTGATGCTTGCTTGGTTACTTGAGACTTCTTTCCACTATTTATTTTTTACCTAAATGTTTTAGGCAAATAAAGCACACAGTGATACATGTGGATATTTTGAACAACATCATGTAGAATCATTTCTTGTTTTATAAGTTCTTGACTTTGGACCCCAAAGTTTATCAAAGCTCTCAAGGATACTATTGAGTACCCATGATTTATGTGTTCTCTCTTGGCTAGTGAGAAGTAATAACGTATTACACAAAAAAGGATGTCTTTAAGTTCCTAAAATAGAATAGTGATATTTAATTATTTAATGGGCCATATCTGCATATCCTGGAAATTTTTTTCCTTTGCAGTACAATGTTGCACATAATTTATTCATGACAGAGTTATTATGTCTTAGCAAGAGAATTTAAATTAAGGATTTCAAAGAAGTGCTTCTTTCTTCTGTAGATGAGGTTATGAGAATAGAAACAGTGGTGTTCACTACAAGATGCTTACAACTAGTAACACCTTGGGATCTCATAAAATGTTGGTTCAGTTAAGGTTTAGGGAACATCCTAATGTGTTTTTTATTTTGTTTTGGTTCTTCTCTAAAAATGAATCTTGGTTCCTGTTCCAACTCTTTTTTTTTTTTTTTTTTTTGGTAACTTATTACCAAAGTTATAATGGATAATCTTAGAAGATTACAATATCTTTACGATATTCATCTTTAAAATACTAGTTTATAGAGATTATATAGCAAATGTACAATTTTGAAATAAGACACTATAAAGAATACCTATGAAGCCATCACCTAGTTCAGGAAGCATATCCTTGTCAGTGCTTTTTAAAATTTTAAATTTTTAAGTAGATACATATGTGTTATAAATATTTATGTGGTACCATACGAAATTTCGATTCATGTATACATTTTGAAATGTTCAAATCAGGGTAAGCATATCAATCTCCACAATTATCATCTCCTTCTGGTGGAAACATGTAAAATCCTTTGTTTTAGCTTCTTTGGAATATCATTTCCTCGTGTATCTGAATCTCTTGGCACCCTGGCTGCTCCGGGCCATTCCAACTCCCCTCCTTCTCTGAGGCTGTTGGTACCTGCGAGTGGTCGTTAGTAGCACCAGGCTTATACTTCTCAAAGATTTTTCATGTGTGTGTTTCCAAATAATAGGTTTAGTTTGATTCATTTTTCTTTATAAATACAGCATCATGCTATGTAGTGTTTTTTTCTTAAGTAACATGGTATATGTAGTATGTATGTGGTATAAGATGGCATCACCTTGATACATTTAACATAAACTGAATTCTGCAGATAGAGCCAACTTTTAGACTGAAACAATTTAAATCTTCCAGAAGACTTGCCAGAAGTCACTGAACTCCTGTGCACTATTTAGACAGATCCATCATGTCACTTGGTACATAGTTCTGTAATCACTGCCCTTTCTCTCAGGCTTGCTCCGTTCTCTTCTTTCTTGACCCAGTGAAGTGTAAACTGCAGACGTCATGCCTTTACATGTCCAGATACTTCACCATGAGACTGTCTACCTAAAGGCTATTCCTTCATGGCCACACAGGAGTAGTATCAGTTTCAACAAATGGCATCATTATACTAGTCCCTATTCAAAATTTCCCAGTTTTCTCAGTATAGTTGGGATCAACTTTATCATTTTAGTGTTTAACTAATAGTTTTTTTTTCCCATTGCTCTGTGTGTGTGTATGTGTGTGTGTGTGTGTGTGTGTGTGTCTGATTCAGCCTGCCCCTGGGCGTGGGCTGGCATGGCTTGCGGTGCTAGGCATCTAACTGTGGTTCCTGCATTTCCCTAAGCTTGCCTAAGCAGTTGCTTTAGACTACTGAGCTATCTTGCCGGCCCCCTATTGCTTTCTTTTAACTGAAGTACATAATTTTAATATCCTATTTTATCCTTAAATTTATTTATTTTTATTTTTGCAGTACCGGGAATCAAACTTGGGACCTTGTGCTTGCTAGGCAAACAGTTAGACCACTGAACTATCTCCCTGGCCAATTTTGCCTTAATCTTAAAGGATATTTCCCTTGGAATATAGCCTTCTATGCTGCCAGTTTTTTTTTTTAAATATCAGGCTTTTTATGATGTTAGCCCACTGTCTTCTGCCCTCTTTTATTTATTCTTTTTTCTGATGAGAAGTTGGCTGTATGGTTTTTTTTTTAGCATTTATGCCCTGTATATAAAATGTGTAATATTTCTCCAGCTGACTTTCAGCAGTTGAAGTTTGGCATATCTATGTATAGCTTGCTTTATATATTTATTCTGCTTGGGTTTGCTGAGCTTCTAGATCTGTGAGTTGATATAATTCATATGGAAATTTTTTGTCCATTATTTCTTCAAATATTTCTTTTATCACCTTTTTTCTTTCCTGAAACTATTTACACATGATGTCATTTTATGCATTCCTATGTATCTTAGATATGTTTTTTGTACTTTTGTTTTTCCTTTGTGATTTACATTTGGTTATTGTTGGTCTATACTTAAGTTTATAGATCCTATAATCTTTGATATTTTAATATATTTTTACTTTGAGGATTTCTATATTTCAAAAACTTAAAGCTTCATAGTTTTAAATCTTCTGCTGAAGCTCTTCATCTGTTCATATCCATATTTTTCACTATCACCTTTAAAAATTTTTGTTATTTTTAATTTCTGCCTAGTCCTTCTACTCCCTGTATCATTTCTGGGTCCACTTCTTTTGCACTATTCTCTTGACTAAGGATTACAGTATTTTTCTTCTTTGCGTATCTTATGATACTTAATTGCATGTTGAACATCATATGTAAAGTATTATATAAATTATAGCAATTTAACCCAGGTTTGGCTGTGCAAACTTGTAACAACAGGCAGGAAGGCTAAGACAGGAAGTTTGTAGTTCTCCCTGGATAACATAGCAACTTAGAGAGGTCTTATTTTTTCCCAAAATTTTTTTTTTTTTTTTTTTTTTTTGGCAAGGGACATAATTTATTGTGAAAGCTCTGGTTCAATTCCCAACAGTACCTCTCCTAGTTTCAGTAATGTATATTTTTTTCAGGTCATTAATTCATGAACTAAGACAATCTAATTTGTATCATCTGAGTATCTCTTAGCTAACATGCTTGGGACCAGAAGTGTTTTGGATTTTTTAATTTTCAAATTTTGGATTTTTTTTTGCAGTATTGTACCTAATGAGATGTATTGGGGATGAATTTAAACACAAAATTTCTTTATGCTTGTGTATGTTCTATTAGTCAGCTTTCCATTCTTGGAACAAAACAGCAGGCATATTCAACGTAAAGAAGAAAATACTGGGCTAGTCAGATAGATGGCTCAGCAGATTAAAGCACTTGCTTAGGCAGGTGCAGAGGCCAGGTGTGCTGTGCTGGCCCCACCCCCAGGGTGTGCACCCATCTGTAATGCTAGCACTTAGGAGGCTGAAAACAAGAGGATCATTAAGAATCCAACCTGTGTAGTGAGACCCTGTCTGTACTAAATACATAAAAAAAGAAAGAAAGAAAATATTTATTTCAGCTCGCCATTGTAAAGGTGAGCTGATCCCAAGTCAGAAGACAGAGTAGAAGGACATGATGAAGGAAACATGCTCATATCAAAGCATATGATAAGCAGAGTGCAAGGGAGGAGCCAGAAAGAAGGGGCAGAGACCCAACACAGGCCCTAAGATCGTGTCCCATGACCCACTTTCTCCAACTAGTCTTTGCTTTCTGATAGCCCATTGAGCTGTAAACTCATCCATGGGTTGACTCATTGATGAGTTTAGCATTCTCACAGTTTGGTCACTTCCACTGAAGTGCCTTAATCAAGTCAGACTGACAATCAAGATTAACTGCCATACACACCATAAGTCTCATGGCTCAAAGGCAGTTTTGTATAGTAATTTTAGAGTGCCTGTATTTTGACTGCACTCCATCTCTGGGGCCAAGTGTGCATCATAACATGCAATGAGTTTTGGCTTTTGGAGCCTTTAGAATGTTGGAGTTTTGGACTAGGGATACTCAACCTATGATTGGAGTAGGTGTGCTTGGGGGAGCTTTTGTTAGATTTTATTTCATCACTGACTTTCAATATTTTGAGGAAAGAATCATGACTTTCCCTGTAGCAAGGTTTGTGATTTGGGCTCTGGCTAGACTGAAGATTTCTCTATAGTTTCTCACTCAGCTAGTTGTTCACATTGTGCACAGTAGCTCTGCTTTTCAGCCTGACTGATAGCTTTATGGCTCTAGCTTTCTAAACCTTAGGACATCTCTACTGCTCTCTGCCATACCTCAGCTTTGGGGCAGTAAGGGTCGGAGACTATATGGTGGCAGGGGCCATGGCGGAGCCTGGAGTGCCTGGAAGTGACATTCATTCCCTGTTGTAACCCTTTGATCCTTTCATGCCTTAGCTTCTGGTAGGTTCCACAGGCCTGGGAGAAGCTGGCTCCCAACTCTCCTGTTCTCCCCCAGCACTGGTGTTACTCCTCCTCGGTGTATGGCGAGATCAGTGGGAGGGAGCTGGCTGTTGGTACAGAATTAGTTTGTGGCCAAGGCTCCCGGGAGTTCTGATCCATCTGGACATCCACATGTAGCCATTGATGTTGGTTATAAATTTAGCTGGTTTCTCTTCACTCCTGTTTGTGGTAAATTTCTGTTCTTCTTGCAGCTTTGCTAGGGACCAAGGCAGCTGTTGGCCTTTTCTTTCTTGGGGAGCGCCAGCCACATTTAGGTTTTTTTGTGTTCTCAGCTTCCTGATAAATTTTAAAAACTGTGCTTTTGTAGCCAATCTGGCTTGTTCTCATTGTTAGTTTGGGAGTGATTGATCTCTCTTGTGATTTTAAGAAACTTAATATTGTATTTCTTAGATTTGTTTATATCTTATTGCACATATATAATTCATCTTAACTGCTATGAGTTGTGATCCAAAAATACAGTGAATGTTCAAACTAAATATTTTACCACAGTAAAAATCACATTACTGTTAATTCCCCTTGCTTTGGACACACTTATTCCACTGCTTGCCACTTTCTGAAGCAGTCTAGAAGTCCTTTTCTGTGAGTGCCTTTAGTTGCACTGTTGTGCCTAACCCAATTCAAAATATTTCCCTTTCAAAGTCATTTTAACTTTAGGGAAGAGCTGGAAGCCCCAAAGTGCCAGATCTAGTGAATAAGGTGCATGAAAACACACAATATTTTTCCTAGATTGTCTTTTCATTGGATAGCAGCTAGGAGCACCATTTACTGTATTTTTGATCATATTTCATTAGACACTCATTCAAAATGATTTCCACAACTGCTTCAGAAAATGGAAAGAATGATCAAATAAACATGTTTGAGTGAGGGTGAAGAATTTTGAGGGGACTTAATAGAATGTGTCTTTCACTGAGTGAATATTTTACTCAAACATTATATATCATTTTTAATATTTATTTATTTATTTATTTATTTATTTATTTATTTATTTATTTATTTTGTGGTACCAGGTATTGAACTCAGGACCTTGCACATGCCAGTCAGGTGCTTATGCCACTGAGCTATCTCCCCAGCCCTCTATCATATTTCATGTTCACCCCTTGTATGTGATTTGTGTAAATGTGCTAAGTTCATTTTTCATATTTCTTTAATCTTTCTTTCTTTGACTTCTTACTGATTTTGGATATTTGCTGATATTATATAGTGTAGAATATACAAGACAGTCCTTCATACATTTTTAATTTCTTAAATGTGACCTACCAATGACAGTAACATGCCCCGATGCTTAGGATCCCTGGGGAAGAATTTAGTATGCAATTCAGTGGCTTTTATGTGATGAGAAAATAGTTTTCCAATTGCCTCATCCCACAATCAACTGATTGTTGATTGAAGTTATATGTCATTAAGAGTGAGTTTTATAGAAATATATATCCTTATGTTGAACAAGGTACTTTATCATGAATCTTTGTCTTCTACTGTAATGTTAGTTTTTCTTTGGTTTAAAAAAGGCTTTAAAACTTTCCCCCTGACTTGTGATATTTTGTGTTTTGTGGGTCTTCTCTGAACTTGTGCCTTACTTATATACAGCCCCTTATGTCCCTAGTCTTCTCGTGTTGCTGTACCTGGAGCCTGATGGAGGAGGTTTCTGACTGAACTCTTGAGCTCATATGAACTCCCAGTCCTGCCTGTCTCCATGAGAGAGCAAATCACTTCCTCTGTTCTGATGGGACCCAGGGCAGACAGCATGTCAGTCCTGCCTGCATGTGTGTTTGCTTCCCTTTTCCCAACTCCGTTCCTTCAACCTGGAGAAATTCTCTATTGTCTTTACACCTACTTTTTTGCTCTATCTCTTGGACCCTTTATACCATTTCTTGTCCCTTTCTAGAGATTTATGGGGTGAGTTTGCTTTTGACTATAAGGGGCCCTTTGTATTTTAGAACAATTTAAGCATGTCTTAACACTCTGATAAACACATGAATAAAGCCATTTCCACACATCTTCACAGACTTTAAAAACTATTGACTTCAAAGTCCGTGGGAATGAGTGTTGCTGTTACCATTAGTATGTGATAGGGCAGTGGGCCAGGCAGCTGATAGAGGAGGGTGTAGCCAAAGACTCTCTGGCTTGATGCCATTTTCCTTGGGATAGTCTTATCAACAGGGGAACTATCACCCAGCTCCTGGGGAGGAAGTTAAGCTCCATAAATCTGTTCCCTTTTGGTGGTTTTCAGATGCTTCTCATAAATTTCAACAACTTATTCTAACATCAAATCCTGGGGTCTACTTGAAGCATTAGTTTTACTTTCTGAGCAATGATTTCATTTCCTTTTCTTCTAGAAATAAAAACATTCCCCAAAGTTGTGCTTCCCTGCTTCCTTGGCAAAATCCAGTGTTTCTCTCTGTTTTCATTTTTCCCTTTGTCTTAGAAGACACTGTGACTATTTTCTCTTTTGTTTGAAACTTTCTTCCCTTTAGCTAGGATGGATGTTTGATTATTTGTTTTCCTCCTGTGTTATATCTGTTCTCTCCTTCCCAGTCATCTACTTTGTTCATCCCCCCTCCGCCTTTCTTACTTTCTCAAGCACGTTTGCATTATCATGGTGGACACTGTGGTCTTTTCAAGTGAGGCTTTCATCCCTTCTCTTCCCCCTGCTTGAGCACATTTCCTCTTCCCTCTCACTCCAGAAGGTGCACCATGGAATCAATCCCCAGTGCCCTTCCTGAGGACTTTCCCAGTCCCCAGAACTGTGATGTGGGATGCTCTCACTTTTCACTCTTTCCCATATGCCTTCTCTCAGCAACCCTACCAATCCTTTTCTTAATTTCTCTTTAATTTCCTTCTTCTTCTCAGTCTCCATACTTATGAGCCCACAGTTGTAGCTCGCCCTGCTTCTTCTTTGGGGAAACCATCCTTGTCACCTATATCCTGATGGGAATGTACTTTGAGAACTTCAGCACCGCATCCTGGATGACTCTCATTTCTTTGCCCACTCTGAGTCTGTTTTTCCTTTGCTCCAGTCTTAAGACCCCTGAATTCTCTTGTACATAAAACTTACTTGAATGCCTATTTTGTGGGAAGCTAAATCCATGCAAACCTGCTTAAATCTAATATTCAAGTCTCTACTATCTTCTAAGAACTTAAGTGTAGTAAATGAGGGGCTCCATTCCTCAGAGTCCCATCTGTTGATTTTGGAGGGAATTGAATGTAGATGACACTATTGTATATTGTGAAGTCTGATCTCTTGGTTACTGAGGATGCCAGGAACCTGGTTTACCTTCCTGAGTGTACTAGTGACATATTGAGGTTTCCATTGACAGCCTTTGGTGGCCTTCTGGTCCACCCTGCAGGTGAGTGACTTGGCTACTACTAATCTTCAGTGATTTGCTCTTTGGAGGAAGCTTCAGACTTTTAGAATGAAAGATCCTGAATAGTCTTATTTTGGGGTCTTTCAATGCTGTGAGTTTCCCATACATACATTCTTGATGGCAGATAAAAGCATTTTAAGCTAGTCTCAAGTTAGTCTGCAACTATAAATGGTCTATTTGTCTTTCTAACCTGGGATGGACATTCTTTACTCATGATTACTTCATACATAAACTTGATTTAAATTCTCTTGATTCTTTATAAGATTGCAACCCATGCATATTATACTTCAGGACAGTCCCAGCATGTGCATTCAAATGAGGATTACTATTGTATTTAGGAGACATATGGAGTTTTATCTTTCTCTTTCTATTCTGTTAGTGCTCAGCATATTTCACATGGATATTTCCAAAGTTTGGAAATAGGGCAGTATGTCAGTAGTGAGCAGGGCGCCAGCCCCAATGCAAGAAGCTTTGTGTGTGAGGAGTAGGAGGGCCTTGAAAATGTCAGGCTGAGCTGAACTCCAGGAGTTCAAGAACTGAGCAGGGACCATGACCCTGATCCTTTCCGTACAGGGATGTGGTGCCTACTACTGAGCATGATGTTGTGAGTGTGACAACCTCACTGTCGGGGAAGAATCCCTGACTACAAGTAGGGCTACTGCTGCCCAGTCCCCTTCTGGGTCCAACTTGAGGGCCTCCTGAGGCAGCCTTCATTTGTGAGGAGCTGAGGATGGAAGCTGAGCTGCATCTGATATATGACTCAACTTCTTCCTGCTCAATGTCTAATAGACCTGTCTCGACACTTAGGAGAGGTTTTAATATTTCATTGCTCTTCTCCTTCTCTCCACCTATGACAGTATAATGGGTAGAATTACTGGCATAAAGGAAGCTTGAAAGACTTTCTTCTGAGTCAGGAAGATCCATGATGACATTTTAGAAGACAGTAGATTGTATTAAATTAGTATTTCTTTATTTTAGAGAAAACATTTCCATACCCACTTGTTTGCATCTTTTGGCTAGAGAAAGGAATCCTATAGTTATAAGGATTCCTCTGCAAGTAGGTTGCTCTTTGTATCTGCATTGACCTGTACAAAAAAAAAAAAAAAAAAAGCAGAATCTGTATGTATTGTTTAAAAAAAAAAAGCCAGACCAAAGGTTGGTCGAATAGCTTGCTCATTTCTACAATATCTGTAACCAGTTAGGTTAATTTGGCCTTGAAAAGAAAAATGGTTTTACTTGGACTGCCTGGCCTAATACATTGATCAAAATAATGAAGACATTTGTGAAGCCATGTGATTTTCTGCAGGGGATGTGAGCTGACTCTGTGGACCAGACATTGCTTTCCTGATTCATGGCACTTAAGCCAATGGATGATATCATCCCTCTGAACTGCAGCTTTATTTCTATGCTTCAGGCCACCTGTTTGTTTTTTCTCCCAACATCTTTCTACATAAATTTTTGATTCATATTTCTTGATCTCTCAAGTTAGAAAATATTTATTGTTATCACAAGACAAAAACAAGGTAGTATGTGTTAGGGATGTGACATATGTCAGATTCATCAGTGTTGCATAAATTGGGGTGCTGTTGCCTGATGTCAGGACCAGAGTTTGTATTTTCTGAGTGAAGAAGCACTAGGCCATGACATAAGAGATAAAAGCATTTGGCTCATCTGTCACATACAATTCGATATTTGTGCCCTTTGTTCAGACAAATGCTTCCTCTCTGCACATAATTTTGGGCCTTGTCCCTCCTAAGATTTTTTTGTTCAAAGGTACACAAGCAGTTGTTCTCGTTGTCCTTTATATTAACCCTCAGAGAGTTAACAGGGTTGTGAAGAATGACCTGAAAGAATGTTTCATGGGCTTGCCACCCTGGGCTGGGGCTCACACATTTCTTTGTGAATGCACAATCTTCCTTGCTGTCTATGGGTCCATCCTCAGACACCTGCTGTCAAGGTGGCTTTGGTCTCAGTGTCTTGCACAATTCTACAGGTAGGCCCAGCTGTGGTTGGACTCACTAGTACCCACCAAATGACCATGAGACAAGATAAAATGATGACATTTGGCTTGAGGAACATTCCATGCAGAACCACTTTAGTTGTCACCATCAGGGCTGGATTAAAGCCTTTCAAAGCCATAAGCACTCCCTTCCCTGTTGCCATATGTAATTTGTACCAAAGTTAACAGTAAAACACAAATTAAGGCCTTTCATTTGCAAAATTCTGAGCAAACTCTTTGACACTGAACTTTTCTCAGTTTTCAAGCTTCCTTACTGCTTCCCCGTACCACTAGGATCTGCCTCCAGGCCAGCCAATAGGGTCTCCTGCATAGCATTGTTGGGTTGGAGCAAACTCAAGCCTTAGCCCTCCAACCCTTTTTTGTGCCCTTCCTTGAGAAAGGTCCTCCCAAGGGTGAGAAAGTCTGCTGTCGCCTTTAGAGCTGCTTCTGCCACTGTGTGACAATGAGGATGATAACTAGATGGTTCTCTCTGTAGTCTATGTTCCTGGACAATGGGCTTCATACCTTTAGAGGGTTGCCCATACCAAGCTGGTATCACCAAGTTCCAGGACTCATGGAGAACTTGAAATTTTACAAAACAGTGCTTATTCTGATCATGCACAGTGACCTCTACATTACTGTATTCTCTTGTTTTTATTTAGGATATGTCACTTAAGTGATACTTCTTGACCCAGTAACTTGATTCCATCACCAGCAGCCTAACAGCTCGCTAAACACTGCCCAGCTCCACAAGTCACTCCCACTGCCACAGATGCCAGGCTTTCCTTTGCTCTTATCTTCAC
Source organism: Ctenomys sociabilis (assembly GCA_004027165.1). Lineage (NCBI taxonomy): Eukaryota > Metazoa > Chordata > Mammalia > Rodentia > Ctenomyidae > Ctenomys > Ctenomys sociabilis. Next base: position 37,969 of record PVKA01016533.1, read on the forward strand.
ACTTGCTGTGTCCTCTGCTTAGAATTTCTGCCCACCTCCAGATACAAGCCTGTGAAATGCACTCTTTCATAGTCTGACTTAAGCATATGTGGTTTTGGAAGCTTTCCTGACACCGCTAGCAGTAGTCTAGCTACTGTCCCACAGTTTCCACTTTCTGCCTGTGACTCTGGCTCACAAGGCTGGATGTCGGGGTTGTAGTGCTCACCTTTGCCAGCCACTGGCCTGCAAGCCCATGGAACCCAGGCCTTGTTTTATTAACCTTCATCTCTCATGTATCTGACCCTCAGTGTGTGATTCACAGTAGACACTAAAGCAGTGGTTCTATACCTGCATTAGAAACTCTCAGGTCCTTGAATGAAGGGACCAACTCAAACCAACCTTTAATCCCAGGCACCTCTACTTCAACATTCCTTGGCAGGTAATCTTTGCATCGACTTAAGTCATTATTTACTGATAGACGTTGAAGATTTTCACAAGAAGAATTTAAATAGCTATTATCAGTCACCAATGTTTAGACACAGTTTAAAGATAAATAGAAGCAGTGATGTTTTATATATAATGGATTTATAAAATCTCTTTTTAGAAGCATGAAAATATGTAAAATAGTTGCTTTTCAAAATGATCCTTTTTATTTTTTTTTAAATTTATGCATTTGGTACAAGGTCTCACTAAGCTGTTCAGATTTATAGTGATCCTCCTATTTCAGCCTCCACAGTGCTGGGATTACAGGTATGCACCACCCAAAGGATCATTTCTAGTGTTGACTGTAGTCAATCTCTTGGCAAACTGTATTCTAGAGTTTTACTTGCTATAAAGGAACTTTTCTTAGAGGTAGTAAAAATTTCTCCAATTTACAGATGAGGAAACAGACCCACAAGGCTTAGACTGACAGACAGAAAGTTGCGTTTTAGCTGCCTAACAGTGAACCCCACATCTGGTGATGCTGATGTGGACTTTTCCCATTGCCTCTTCCCTTTTTAATCCAATGAAGAGAATGCAAAGGAATGCCATGGTCCAGTCCACCTAATTGTCAGCAAAACTCCTAACCATGAAGTTCTTTTGAGTTATTTGCTTTAAGTTTGCATTTCTTGGGAAACATGATGGGCAGACTGCTATTCCAGCCATAACTGAAGATATTAACATTTTCAGGCTGGCAAAGTAGGTGCTATTATTTTCTGAACTGGACTTGTTGTTTGCGACAATCAAAATCATTCTGATTTTCACTTGAGTTTGTCGATTTGGCTTTTAGAGTTCATAGATTTTTCACCTGCTTTTATTAAAGACCCTAGCACAGAGAATTCTACTTGCAATCAAATTCCTAACAAGGCACTGTTAGATTTGAAATAGGTTTTAAACACAATTTCTTTATTCTGTCCCTTTCAGCAAATAACATTTCGATGTGTCACAAGCTGTATGGAAAGAAAATACCTACTAGATGGTGAACCAAAGCATGTATTTTGTGACATTTGTGGTCATTTTGTTGGATTAAAATGGGGTAGTCACTGATGTTTATTTCCTTTTCTTCTTCTATTTTTAAGTCTCACCTATCCCGTGGCACCTAGGAAAGGATTTCAGTTTCCTTCTTGCCTGCAATGGGGACCCACAGTTCCCAGGACCTCACCCAGCACTACTGTTCCCTGTACTTCTATGCTTTTCTGTAAAGATTAACAGGGTTTGGGGGTGGTGAAGGCCTTTGGCCTGAGAACTCAGTCTTTAGTTGTTACATTGTTTTACCAGAAAACACATTCCCATTTTCCAGCAACCAACCTACAATTAACTTTAGAGACTGCTCACTAAAAAAGAGAGCTCATTTCTTTAGAGCTGATTAGCTAGCCATGCTCATTAGCTCAGCTTAGTTTAGCAAGTATGAACTCATTAGCTAATGTGACACTATAACACGTGCACCCTTAGTCACCAGCGGCAGGAAGAATGAGAGGTGGCCAGGAAGGTGGCAGGCCTCCAGGAGTGCAGCTTGTTGCCCATGGCATAGGGTAGGGAGGCCGGGTGGCCAGATGTCCCATGGGCTGGCCTCCTGCTCAGCCAGCACCACACGCACCTGGACAGGGCCCGAGCAGGCCAGGTACCTATGTTGGGGATGTTCCCAGTGTGGCCTGCTGTTGAATGCCAGGTGTCACTAAGTGCTGGCATCTTCTCAGCCCTCTCACAACCCAATACTAGGTCCTGCTTTTAGTTCCAGTTTACAGATGAGAAAACAGATGAAGTCACATGCAATTAGATCCTGTTGTGTGTGAGTAGTATTTGTCCAAACTGGCTGCTTCTCCCCGCACCCCGTGTCACTGTTGTGATGTTTACAATAATTATCTTAAAATAAAGAACCCCAAGCTAAATCTCTCACCCAAACAACCCTTTTTGGACATCAAACCAATGAGGTCATTGGTCCAGGTGGTCTTCTGCTTCTTGGGCCTTAGCATATTCAGTTTTCTAGGTTGATGTATACCTCATCCACTTCTGGAGACAGAAGTGTTTTGGATTTGGGATTTTTGTTGTTGTTGTTGTTGTTCATATTTTATAGTCAAACTTTCTAAAAAAGTTTGCATTCTTCCCAGACTAATTTGAGGGTCCATGAAGAAATAATCTTTGCTTTGCTAAGATGCCTCAGGGCTGATGAAAACCTTAGTGGTTATTAGTGACTTGTTTCCCTTTTGCCTGGAAAAATTCCCATTTCACAGGAGACAACAATAGCTTTTGACAGTTCCCCGGTGACTCAAGACTATACTTGGAGCACCAAGCATGGGATGTGGCTCCTGGATCCTGAGTGGAAGTTGAATTGTTTTCTTGAGTTAGATAGTGCTGTTTTTAACTAAATGTTTGAGATATTTTAGATTTACAGGAAAATTATGAAAATAGTGTTATATAACTTTTAATTTGCTGCTCCAAACCAGTTATTCCTTATACAGTCTTTAGCCATTCATGTAGTTTTATTTTAGGAGTTGAGAGTCAATGAATGCCTCCTTTATGTACTACAGACATTGTTGGGGGAGGGGGATAATTTGCTAGTGAACCAGAAGCACTGATAAGAAAAACAGTTCTCCCAGGTCAATCCATGCAGATGTTTGCACATCTGCCTTCAGAAGTGGTACATTTCAACCCTAGTAGCAAAGAGGAATGCGTCTTAATATCCTCCACTTAATTAAATATTTTCTTGCTCATTAAGTTTATACATATACATACATATATACATATGTATATATTCTAAATAGATCAGAAATATTGTTATTTTTAAGACGTAAGATCAAAACCAATCTGACAGCTTCTTTGCACTATCAAGATCCAGTGCAAGCAGAGCACAGTGGGGCAGGTCTGTAATCCCAGCTATTCAAGAGGCTGAGCCAAGAGAATAGCAAGTCCAACTCTGCTCAGTGAAACATAAGACCATCTCAAGAAAAAAGGAAGAAAGTAAGGGCCAGGGATGTTGTTCAGTGGTGGATTGCTAGCCTGGAACATGTGAGGCAGGCCCTGAGATCAATCATTAGGACTGTTATAAAAAAAGGATTCAGGATGAATCCTTTTCCAAGTAGATGTGAAGATCTAGGTATTTTTGTTCTGTTTTGCTTTTTAGTTCCTCTTGGATTGTGGGAATTTTGGTCAGGAAATCTCCCCAGTGGTCTATATTAATGATAATGGTGACATGGTGTGGAAAGTATATTGTGCTGTTAATTGTAATTATGGTGCATATTTACATAAAATTTTTTGAGAATGATTTACTAAAGCGGAGATGATTCTTTATTATAACTGCCTAACAGTGCTTTCTATTTATAGGCAAGGCTGTAGTTAGTGCTCGTATATACTGGTTAGCCCAGAAAATAAAGCAATATATGAGCGAAAATATATTGTTATGAACCTGCAATAATTCAGTATTGTGGAGAGGATGTGAACTAACCTGAAGACTGAATCCAAGGTGAAGTACACGCTGAGAGTTTGGACGCTTATTCCCTAGTCTCCTTCCCCCTTTGGCCGCCCCAATTTTTTTTCCTCTTGTTACCCCTTCCAAACAGGATTATTTATTGAAATTAATCCTAGTCCTTCTAAGAACATGCTCTTTGAGAAATCAATTCCCAGAGGGAGAGGGAATACGATTAAGTTTCTGTCACACCATCCTGCGCATGTCACCAAAGTTTATTGCTTTGTTACTTATTCTGCATAGTAAGCTATGGTTGGGAAAGGAGAGATGGCAAGGATGCAGTTCCATAGGGCTGAGTGTTCACAGGGGTGCAGGGGAGGAGAAAGAAGTCAGAGTAAAGAAGTTCTCCAGTCAGCCACTGGAGAACCTGTGATGGGTTCTCTGACATTGGTGTGTGTATGGTTGTGATTATTATGCTGAGACTGTATTGACAGATGAGGATTTTGAAATAATATCCCATTGTTGAATATGGTTTTGGAAAGTTTAGCTCATGGAGTTGGATGCAATTTGGCTCACTGAGATAGCCTCAGAAGAGCTATCTGTTTAAGTGCGAGTACCCCAGCAGATACTGGCTAGTAAATCGCTAACTTATAAGGCACCTGTGTGTACACTTCAAAATGGCTTCCTTCTAGCTGTCAGGTGATTATCAATATAAATGTTTTTCATTAAAACATGACATTCTCTCCTCTGGAAAATATCCAAAATAAAGCTACAACCCTGTGATGTTGGCAAGGTACGTGGTGCCATTGAATGCTGCTGCTGCGCAGAATTCCTTAGTGCAGCCAGAAGGACTGGAAAGCACAGGCCTTCCCGCAGTGCCCCGCAGGAAGGCAAACCCTCAGTGCTCCCCTCTTTAGTGAGTGAAGTGCGCCAACTAAGTTACGTGGACTGCTCAGAGCCAGCCACTTGTTTTTACTTTAGGAAGGCATGGCCATTGTCCCAGCTGTAAAGATAATATAAAATGGGGAGATACGTCATTTGCACGTGCGAAGAGGACTGAGCGATGGAGGGAAGGCAGAAGGGAAGGGCCGGGCAGCAGAAGGGGATGTGAGAAGAATTGAGATGGATGTGTACCAAGTGCCTGTGATCAATGTAATCATTATGTACAATGAATATTTTACATGACGTAAAATATTTTATCTATAATAAAGTACCTGAAGTACAACACAGGCTCGGGGCCTTTCTTCAGTCACTTGTGGTTTCCACTGATAAAAATCCATCCTTTGAAACTAGAGCTTTTCTCAGTGGTTGTGTTGAACTATTGTGTTTTCTTTGGACATAGAGCATATATTCCTTGGATGTGTCAACAAAAATCTTAAGGAGAAATAAAAAAAAAACTCTAAAAAATAAAGTTAAATAAAAATGAATTTGATAAATGAAGTAAAGGGCAAGGGGAGGTTTTTTTTTTTAAATTGCTCACTGATTTTTTAATTTGTACAATTTTTTAAATTGTACACTGATTTCATTAAGACCACATGATCTTAATGAAATCAGTGTACATTCATCTTTAAGAAGGGCAGAAGTGAGTGCTTCTATATTCATTTTATTTCAGTGTGGTAGGATGTGACAGACACTTCTTGTTTGTCTGTCCCCATGCACCTTGTTGATTCCAAGTCTATTAGGATGGCATGAGGGTTCAGAGCTAAATAAACTTCAGTTGATTTGTGGCCTATGAAGGAAACTCGACATTTCCTTTTTGAAAATTAAATAAGCAAGAAGAAAGGTCTGAGTCCCCATAGCTCTGTAAATACCACTGTGTTGCTAGGAAGTATAAAGCTCCCTTCCCTCAGGAAGTGCTAAAGGAGGGCTGGGGAGATGGCTCAGTGAAATAAGCACTTCCATGGCAAGCACAAGGGCCTGAGTTCAATCTCTGGTACTGCAAAAAAAAAAAAAAAAAAAAAAAAAAAAGGAAGTGCTAAAGGCCAGAGGTAGAAGTAGGCCCAAGAAGGTGCTAGGTGTATTAATGATGACAAATCTTAAGAACCATTTTGTTGGCAAGATGTATTATTAGGGTAAATCTCTGTTTATATATTGGTTTTAGTGAGAACTAGTTTTTTCTGTAAGTGGTAGAAACTCCAAAATCATGGTACCTTAATACAGATAGAGACTCTTTTCTACATAAAATGTCAGGGGAGAGCAGTCTAGGCTGGTGTGGTGACTTTTTCCATAGGGTGTTGAGAAACTCAAGCTCCTCCCTTCTCATCTTTTTCCTGTTTCCTACAAAGTGCCCCTTGTTTTCATGTCCCAGAATTCCAGGCGGGTCCTGGCTGTCGCACCTGATTTACAGGTACCAGGATGAATGAGAGAAAAAGGAGGGATGAAAGGAGCCTCTGCATACTCCTTCAGAGTTGCTGTGTGGCACACCCCCACCCCCTGCCTCCCACTTGCTGGATCTGAGTCTCCAAGGATCAGGGCCCTAACTTGCAGCAAGGTCAGTTAGGAAATGAATATTTTCTGTGCTTCTGTGTCTGGCTAAGTCTACTACCATGGAAGACGAAGCCCACAGATGCTGACATCTTTTGCCTCCGTATCCCCAGGGAAAGTCTGTTTAATCTGTACTGAGAGGGAGGGATCTGAGGCTATGCTGGATGGGACATCAGTGGCCCTTGATGGCATTTCTGTGGCAGTTCACCAGGCGTTCTGGCTAGACTCCACTTTCCAAAGCCTGAGGCAACAGCAGGTGACCGTTCTTTGTGTCTTGTGCTCTTAGCTTGCTCCTCTGGCTCTTCATGGTAGAAGCAATGTAAGTACTGTTCAGGTAGTTGAGCTGCTGTAGGTTCCTCTCCCAGCAAGGTTCTGGATGTGGGGCTGACCCCTGCCATAGGTACTGGGTGAATATGGTGCTTTATAGATATTTATTGAGTACCAGTGGTTAGTCAAACACTAGAGTACAGTAGGTGACAGGACACACTGTGTCACACCTCTGCCTGCATGGGGTTGATGTCCTAGTGGGAGGGTACAGAGACTGAATCAAAGAGCAAAAGAATGAGTAAAGTACCTGCTGTCATCTCTTTCCCCCGTCTTTGCCTTCACAGCCCTCCCATGGGTGTGGCTTCCCATTTCCTCTAAGGGCATGCTGAGAGGTTGGTCTTCTACTTCCCTGGCTTCCTGAGGCTGTTCCAAGAGGTCTTCAAGCACCTGTTGAAAGTGGAGAGAAGCAGACAGCCTGGCTTCTTAGTGATTCCCAAATGTCCTTGCCTGGTGGCTTATGTTTGTGACTGGGTGCCTGCCCTTACCTGGTGGTATTTGTTTTTCTTGAAGTCTATGTCCCAAGGTCAACCCAACTATAGTCAAAACATGTATACCTGTTTTGTAATCATCTTCCACTGAAGGTGGGAAAAATAAATAAAAGTTGCATAAGCTGCATCATGATAGTGCTATTTGGGTATTGGTGTGCTGTTTAATATAATTAGCCAGATTTGTTACAGTGCATTTGGTTTGAAAAATGACTCTGAATGAAAAGTTTCAAAGTTTATGTACAAAAGCTTAAGGATTTGAGCTGGAAATAATTTTGCGAAAAACCTCACAGACCCAGTTATCATGTACCTTAGAAGGACGAGCTATGAGGTGAACAACAGTGCCATTTGATATGGAAGGACAGTAGTCACATGTGACAAATCCAGTTCCTTGGAAGCTCTATAAGACGTGGCAAACAAAGGTGATAGACACAATATTACTCACCATTAGCAAGAGACTCTTTCCCATCTTTAACACCATCACGTTAAATGGCATTACACAACCACTGTGTAATGTCATTTATGTAATAGTCTCAAAATGACATTATAGAGATGGAGAACAGATATGAATTGCCAGGGTAAGAAGAAGGGAAATAGTATGTGAATTTGAAGAGGAGATGCATGATCCTTTGTGTTGATGAGATAGTTCTTTGTTTTCATTTCATATATATATGATAAAACAAAATGATATGAAAAGACTACATCAGATAGGCACGTGCAAGAATGGTGCTACTTAATGCACTCTGACCACTGTACTATACCAACCAACTTCCTGTTATTATGCAAGACATCACTATTTGGGGAAGTTGCGTACTTTCTTAAAAAACAAGATCAGTGATCCTGGGTGTGCCGTGTCAGCCCTGCCCCCAGGGTGTGCTGAGACTGGGATTGAAACTGGGCATGGTGGCATCTCAGCACTTGAGAGGCTGAAAACAGGAAGATCACTGAGTCCAGTGTCCATAGTGAGACCCTGTACACCCTGTCGACCCTGTCCTAAATTCATTAAAAATAATAAGAAGATCAGTGAAAAGAATGCTAAGGCTAAGGAACATAAGCAAAGGAAAGGCTTAGTACTGTCCACACTACTTGGCAACTTGTTTTGCATCTGCAGTTATTTTAGAGTGAAAAATAAGAAAGGGCTTTTCAGGTACCTGATGTGGGCTGCTGGTGCAGAACACACACCACCGGATCCTCATGTGGTTGGGTTTCATCATCGAGTTAGTGTGCAGTTACGGGGGAGGGATGAGGAAGAGCCCTGAATCTCAGGTGTTTTTAATAGTAATGGCTGGAAAATAGAATCTAAGGAAGCAGCAATTCTGTTTCTTTGGAGTACTCATTGCCTTCAAAATTCAGATGGAAATGATGCCCCTGAAGTGGCCTTGGAGATCTACCCAAATGAAGCATGGTAGGGCAAGAGCACCAGGTTCCCTTGAGACAGGAAAGAGTCTCACTAGGTCTCTGCCTGGGCTAGAGTTAGAGCAGAAGCATGCGTCCTGCTGTGCATGTGGAGTTCTGGGTGTGAAAGAGCCTGTGAGGGAGACACAGGATGGGAAAGCAAGGTCTCCTGGAAAGAGCACAGATTGTGGAGTAAAATAAGTGTCTTTTAGAAAGAAAGTGGACTTAGCTATGGAGAGCTTCATGAAAGTGGGAGAAAGCTAGCCTCCATGGTCAAGTGCCAGACCCAAGAAAGAACTGAGGAGCAGAGCCCTGGGTGTGCTGGGTGCTGGTGGCAGCATGTAATCCCAGTCTATAGAGTAGTTTCAATGCCCAGAGTCTTTCCTGGTGTGGAACACACACTTGTTAAGTATTTGTGAGCGTTGTGGTTGTATGAGGCCCTCCTAGAATGGAGGAGGCAACTCAGTTAGTTGGCCAGCACTTCATATGCACACTATCATCCTTGGAGATAGCTCTCCCAAGCAGCTTGTGGTCAGGATCCCCCAGAGATGTCACTACAGAGAGATGTAGCTGGACAGCCCCGTGCTCACACTCACAGTGAGAATTCTCTGATTTCGTTTTCTAGTATTCAGTGGTGTGACACTACCATCAGACAGTTCTTCTCAGGAAGGAGAATTTCTTATTCTGGAGTTTTAAAATTATCTGAAATAGCAGATTATGTTCTTTCAGATTGATTGTTTTCCCACTTTTTAGATGTGAACAAAGATATTAACCTCTAAAACAGCAAAAATGGATGTGTTGTCCATCTAATCTAAGTCTGGGTGGGGGGATCGCCAGGGGAGGTGCTCCACTCAGGCAGAAGCCCTGCTCTGAAGGAAGGGAGCCATGGGGCAAAGTGGGCATGGAGCGGAGTGCTTCCCAGGCAGAGCCGGTCCTGCTCTTTTGGTGAACAGAAGGAGAGGACCATGCTGGCCTGTCAGACAGTAGGAAACTGCAGGGTGGGGACAGTGTAGTGTCCACAGTGCTTGTTGTGGATGGAGGCAAGAGGGTTGCAAATTTGGTCACGTCTCAGTCACTTAAAGAGACTCTGTACTGAAATAAAAAAGGACTGGGGACATAGCTCAGTGCAAAGGCCCTGAGTTGAATCCCTTTTGCCATACATATATACGTACACACACAGACACACACACACACAGA
>PVKA01016534.1:0-47724 GCA_004027165.1 Ctenomys sociabilis
ATTATATAGAAATGCCACATCTTTTTCAACCATTCCTCATGTAATGGACATCTTGGTTGTTTCCAAGATTTTGCAATCACACATTGTGCTGCTATAAACATATGTACACACATATCACTATGATCTAATATAATGTTTTCAGTTCCTCTGGGAAAATTCCCAGTAGGGGGATAGTTGGCTTGAATGGGATCTCTAGTCCTACTCTTTTGAGGAGTGTCCACACTAATCTCCACAATGGTTGTACCAGTCTGCATTCCCACCAGCAGTGGAGAAGTGTTCCCTTTTCCCCACAACCTCTCCAACATTTGTTGTTGGTTGATTTCCTTATGATAGCCATTCTTCCTGGAGTGACATGGTATCTCAGTGTTGTTTTTATTTGCATTTCATGGATGACTAGTGATGTGAAGCATTTTTTCACATGTTTATTTGCTTCTTTAATTTCGTCCTCTGAGAAGTATGTATTCATCTCAGATGCCCATTTCTGAATTGGGTCTTTAAATTTGAGGGCCCTGTTATATATTAGTTCTTTATATATTCTAGACAGCAGACCTTTGTATGATTGCTTATTAGTTAGGAGTTTTTTCAAAATTTATGGGTTGTCTTTTCACGCTGTTGACAGTTTATTTTGACATGCAGAAGCTCTTCAAGAAGAGTTGATTAGAGTTGTTGATTCTTTCAAGTGCTTCCCGTGAAAATATATGTTTGTTCATGAACTCTTTACCTACCCCTATGTCTTCAAGAGTTCCTCCTACTTTCTCTTCCAGGAGATGGAGTGTTTCTGTTTCAATGTTTAGATCTTTAATCCATTTTGACTTTAACTTACTGCATGGTGATAGAGCTGGGTCAAGATTTAGTTTTCGGCATGTAGAAAGCCATGTTTTCTAGCACCATTTGTTAAAGAGGCTATCTTTCTCAGTGAGCTTGTTTAGCCCCTTTGTCGAAGATCAGATGGCTGAGTGTTTTCGTAGATGCCTCTGCATATTCTAATCTATTCCACTGATTCTCAGGTCTATTTTGTTGCCAATACCATGTTGATTTTATCACAGTGGCTTTGTAGTATAATTTCAAGTCAGGAATTGTGATGCCTCCTGCCTTGTCTTTATTGGCCAAGATTGCCTTTGCTATTCTAGGTCGTTTGTGGTTCTAAACAAATTTTAGGAATGATTTCTCTATGTCTGGGAGGTATGTTCATGGCAGTTTGATAAGGACTGCTTTAAATCTGTATAGTAATTTTGGGAGTGTGGGCATCTTCACGATGTTGGTTCTTCCTATCCAGGAGCATGGAATATCTTTCCATTTTCTGAAATACTCTATAATCCCTTTTCTTAGGGTGTTGTAATTTTCCATAAAAAGATCTTTGACTTCCTTGGTTAAGTGAATCTCAAGGTATTTCATTTTCCGAGGTGCTATTGTAAAAGGTATTGTTTCTATTGTTTCCCTTTCAGTGTGCTTGTTATCTGTGTAGAGGAATGCTAATGACTTTTAAGTATTGATTTTGTATCCTGCTATGCTACTGAATTTCCCTATCAGTTCTAGTAGTTTCTTGGTGGAATTTTTGGGGTCTTCCAAGTAAAGTATCATGTCATCTGTGAGTAGTGATAATTGAACTTCTTCTTTACCTATTTTTATTCCCTTTATTTCTCCCTCTTTTCTAATGACTGTTGCTAAGGATTCCAAGATTATATTGAATAGGAGGGGTGATACAGGACATCCTTGTCTTGTACCTGATTTAAGACTAAAAGATTTCAGTTTTTCCCCATTTAGGATTATATTAGCTTTTGGGTTGTCATAGATGGCTTTTATCAAGTTAAGATAGAGTCCATCTATTCCAATTTTCTGTAGGACCTTGAACATGAATGAGTGTTGGACTTTGTCAAAAGCTTTCTCTGCATCCATTGAGATGATCATGTGGTTTTTAGATTTCAGTCTATTGATATAGTGTATTACATTTATAGATTTTTGAATATTGAACCATCCTCGCATCCCTGGGATGAATCCTAACTGGTCATGGTGTATGATCTTTTTGATGATTTGCTGTATTTTATTTGCCAGGATTTTATTGAGTATTTTTGCATCTATGTTCATGAGGGAGATTGGCCTATAGTTCTCCTTTTTGGTTGTGTCTTTCCCTGGTTTTGGAATCAGTATAATACTTGCCTCCAGAAATGATTTTGGGAGGACTGCTTCCTTTTCAATTTCATTGAAGAGTTTGTGGAGTGTGGGGATTATATCTTCTATAAATTTCTTGTAGAATTCAGCTGTGAATACATCAGGACCTGGACTTTTCTTTGTCGGTAGGCTTTTTATTACGTTTTGTATTTTGTTGGCTGTTAGTGGCTTATTGAGAGTTGTTATATCTTCTTGATTCAGTTTCGGTAATTTGTACCTTTCGAGGAATCTTTCCATTTCTTCTGTGTCTTCTATTCTGTGAGCGTAAAGATTCTCAAAGTAACTATTGATAATCTACTGAATTTCCGCTGGGTCTGTGGTGATTTCACCCTTTTCATTCCTTATTGCATGTACTTGAATTTTCTCTTGCCTCTTTTTTATCAGGTTGGCTAGAGGCTTATCAATTTAATTTAGTTTTTCAAAGAACCAACTCTTTGATTTGTGGATTCTTTGAACTGTTTTCTTCATCTCAATTGAATTAATTTCTGCTCTAATGTTTATGATTTCTTCTTGTCTTTGCACTCTGTGTTTCGTTTGTTCTTCTTTTTCTAGTTGTCGGAGGTGCAACACGAGGGTGCTAATTTGTTCCCATTCTGTTTCTCTAATGTGTGAGTTCATAGCTATGATTTTCCTTCTAAGAACTGCTCTCTTCGCATCCCATAAATTCCAGTAAGTTGTGCTTGAATTTTCATTGAATTGTAGATATTGTTGAATTTCTTCTTGAATTTCTTCTGTGACCAATTGATTGCTGAGTAGGGTGTTTAGTTTCCATGAATTTAGTGGGTTCTTCTGGTTTCTTTTGTCATTTAGTTCCAGTTTCATTGCATTGTGGTCAGATAGTATGCATGGGTTAATTTCTATTTTCTTGCATATACTTAGGCAAGACTTCTGGACTAGTATGTGGTCTATTTTGGAAAATGACCCGTGTGCAGCTGAAAAAAATGTGTATTCAGCTGTGGTTGGGTGGAACACTCTGTATATGTCCACCAGGTCCATTTGTTCCAAGCTCTGGTTCAGTTCTGCTACTTGCTTGCTAATATTTTGTCTGGTTGATCTATCATTTTGAGATAAGGGTGTGTTAAGGTCTCCTGTTAAGATTGTGTTCTTATACATTAGGTTTTTCATGTCCATTAAGATTTGTCTTATATAGTTGGGTGCTCCTGTGATTGGTGCATAGATATTCATGAGTGTTACCTCTTGCTCTTGAATTTTTCCCATGACCAATATATAGTGGCCTTCTTTGTGTCACTTGATCATTCTTGGTTTGAAGTTGAGACTGTCTGAGAAGATAATTGCTACTCCTGCTTTTTTCTGAGGCGCTGGTGCATGTACTATTTTCCATCCTTTAGTTTGAGCCTATGAATGTCCTTTTGAGTTAAGTGTGTTTCTTGCATAGGGCATATTGTTGGATTTTGTTTCCTAATCCACTGTGTCAGTCTATTTCTCTAAATTGGAGAATTGAGTCTGTTTTCATTGATGGTTATAATTGAAATGTGCTGACTTATGTTTGTCATGATATTTACCTTGTGTTGTTTACTCCTCTGTATCCTGTGTTTAATTGTCTGTCCTGTTTAGTGGGTTCCTTCCATTCTCATTCATAGAGTTCTTTTCATTGTGGTCTCTCTCTAGAACATCTTTCCGCAGCCTGTGAAGGGATGGCTTTGTCATCATGAAATTCTTTGTCATGGAAGTATTTAACTTCTCCATCAAACTTGAAAGAGAGTTTTGCAGGGTATAATAGTCTGGGCTGGAATCTGTTTTCATATAGGCCTTGAAGAACTCTACTCCATGTTCTTCTTGCCTTCGTTGTTTGTGTAGAGTAGTTGGCTGTAATTCTGATGAGTTTTCCTTTGAATGGGAGCTGCTTCTTCTCTCCAGCTGCTTTTAGTGTATTATTTTTGTGTTGGATTTCTGGGATCTTAACTATTATATGTCTCTGTGTGTTTCTACTTGGGTTGAAGTTATTTGGTGTTCTGTATGCTTCGGTGACCTGAATGTTGGATTGTTTCTTCATATTTTGGAAGTTTTCTGCTATTACTTCTCCCGAAATTCTTTTTATGTCATTTGTATTGACTCCTTCATTCTCGATGATACCAATTATTCTCACATTGTTCATCCTGGCATCATCTTGCAGGTGATGGATTTTCTTTTTTCCTGCATTCTCATTGTTTTTAAGACATCCTTTCTCACCTTTTCACTAGCTGCATCAGTGTCTTCAAAATCTGAAACTCTGTCTTCGCTTTCACTCAAATAGTTTTGTAGACTCGTGATTGATACTTTTAGTTCTTCTGTATATCTTTGAATGTGTTTCATGTGTTCTATTTCTTTTCTGTATTGCTCATTCAAGGAATCCATCATATTTCTGATCTCCTCAGTTTTTTTATCCGTGTCTTCTTTAGAGGTGGTTATTAATTCTTTTTTCTGCAGTGTTTCTTCCAAGTTGGGTTTCCTCTGTATATTTCTGGACTTGTTTCTGTATTTCAGATGCTATGATTTCAAAGAATTCTTTTTTTTCACAGAATTCTTTTTTGATTTCAGAAATTATTTCTGCTTTGAGTTCCTCATGACCTTTCTGCTGTTGTCTTTGCTTCAGATGCTGTTAATTCATATGTTTCAGCCTGAATAGTGCTCCCTCTACTTGTTCTGGGTGAGCATTGTTTTTCCACCCAATGTTTCTGGAATTGATTCTTTATTTCAGGTACTATGTATTCATATATTTCTTTTTTAATTTGGGGAATTACTTCTGGTTTGATTTCCTCTATACCTTTCTGCTGTTGTTCCTTTGCTGCTGTATCTGTTAATTCATTCATTTCAGGTGAGCTAGTGTCCTCTGCCCTTACTGGTGGACTCGAGGTCTGGGATTGCATTTTTCCCCTTATCTTTGTCATTTTGTATAGCACTGACCTTTGCCCTTTGGTGTAGAGCTTTGGTGCAGCTATAACCTTAGCTTGTTATGAGATTCGTGTACCAGTCTATTAAGTTTAGATTATCCAGGTATGCCTATCCTGGATCTACCTGTTGTGTTCAGTTCCTTTGTGTTGCAGCTCCTGTGGTTCCCCTCTGTTGGTTCCCTGTTCAGGCTAGCACAAACCGAACTGGAATGCAGAGCAAGTAATGAAAATTCGCACTGTCTTGGCTGGCTTTGGGGCGAGGATCCAGAAAATTGCCCGAGTCAGCCCTCCTGTGTCAGGCAGGTTGCTCTCTAGGTGGGCGGGCCTGGGCTTTGGTGGGCCTGCTGGGCTCCCAAAAGGATAGTGTATGATCTTATTCACCGAGTAGGCTGTACTGGGTCAGGCAGCCTGTGCTGGCTCCGGGTCTACAGGCCGGAACCGAGAAGGCCTGGAAAGGTCCCTCTCACACAGCAGGCCTAGAGCCCTCACTCACAGCCCGGGTTCCGCTGGGTTTCGGGGCATGGCATGGAACTGGCAATCGTTTGGAAATGTTTCTCTGGTGTGGTGGTCCTGGAGCTCTCACAGGCCGAGCTGTGCTGGGTCTTGGGCCCGCGGGCGGGGGAGTGTCTCTGGGAAATGTCTCTCCCACTCGGTGGGCCTGGAGTTCTACACTCAGTGAACTTTGATGCCCAGGGAGTCGGGGGAATTTCCGACTCACTCAGCGGGCTTTAGAGCAGAGGATCCGGGGAGGTGCTGGTGAGTGGGCCCTGAGGTTTCAGGCTGATCACTGGCTTGGAGGGCTTCTGGGTGGGGATCTGTGCAGCCCGCGTGCGAAGAGCCAAAGCCTCTCCCTCAGACTCATTGTTCTGGGAAGCCTTGTGAGTAGTGCAAATTCCCACTCACTGGGAGAGCTTGGGGAGGGATCCAGGAGGCCGCTGGAATCAGCTGGTGTATCAGGCCGCTCTCTCTGGCTAGGGGGCGTGGGCAGGATTGAGGAGCGTGGCAGAGTAGGCCGAGCTGTCTCAGGCCAGTCTATGAGTCTGTTTCTATAAGAATCCTGCAACAGTCAAGCTCACGGAGTCCGATAGTGGAGTGGTGGTAGCTGGAGTCTGGGTAGGAGAAGGAAATAGGATGTCATTGTTTCATGGATCCAGGGTTTCAGATTGGCTCTGGAGGGGGCAGTGCTGATGGCTGCATGGAATGTGCAGGAGCATTGCTGATATACTGAGCTGTACACCTACGATAGTTTAAATGGAAAATTGTCTTCTTTGTGTATATTTTACCACAATAAAATAGAGAATTTTATCCCACCCCCATTTATTTCCTGGTATGGCCTCTGCAGAAGCCAAATACATCTTGAAGAATGCAGGAATTGGGGTGAATGTGGTCAATGTCCTGGTAAATCCTCTCTCTCTCTCTCTTTCTCTCTCTCTCCCCCCCCCCTTCTTCTGTCTCAGTACTGGGGATAAAACTCAGGACTTTGTGCTTTCCAGGCAGGCACTTATGCCACTGAGCTATCTCCCCAGCTTCTCTCTACTTCAAAAAAGAAATTAGAAACCTACCACATTCTCTTTTATGCAAGTGTCCATTTATAGCCTTGCCTAAGAGCTAAATTGATGCTGCTGTCTTCTGTCCTATGGTAGTCTGAAAGAACATCAATCAGCCAGACATCCTGCAGAGTATCACACTGGCCCAGTCAGCGGATGACACCTTATTAGTTGAACCAAATGCACAAGAAGTGGCTACCAGGTTGAAAGTCTTGGTAAGTCATATTCACTCTCCAGGGAAATATACCTAAAAGTATTTAGGAGCCTATCACACAAGTGATTTTTTAGACTTCAGTGATCTTGGGCATGCTGGAACATACTTTACCAAGGAAAGGAGAAATGATCATTTCTTGAAGCTGCTATCACAGGAATGAAAGCACAATGACTATTAAGTCACTGCTTCAGGTTCTAGAGATATTGTGCTCCTAGAAGTACTGCTACAGCTCACATACCATGTGAACACAGAAGGAAAGGCCTGAATCTGATTCATAAATGGCTATCAGTGAGAGCCGCAGAAGGAAATAACTCTGAATCAAGCTCAGACTTCAGGGCAAGTGTCTGGCCTCTGAACCACATGGTCTATGAGATCTTATTGTGTTAGAAACAGTTAGTAGGAAATGATGGCATGCCAGTGTTATGCCATGCCCCAATCAGAGAATCATAACGTAGGTTCTAGATCAAATCCATACCAATTTCAAAAACCGGCCGGGCGTGGTGGCGCATGCCTGTAATCCCAGCACTAGGGAGGCTGAGGCAGGAGGATTGTTGTGAGTTCGAGACCAGCCTGAGCTACAAAGTGAGCTTAAGGCCAGCCTGAACTGCACAGTGAGACCCTGTCTCAAAAAAGACAAAAAAAAAAAAAAAAAAAAAAAAAAAAAAAAAAAAAAAAACAAACAAACAAAAAAAAAACCTTAGTAAAAGCTTTGAGGCTGTTACTAGGCTCTTATAGATAAAAGTGCCTAACCATGGAACATCAAATGACCATGATAGCATAACCACCTCGGATGATGTAGGTTCTGTTGTATCTACCAAGCCCCAGATTAGTTAGGATGAGTGTAGATGGAAGAGGTAAACTGAAGACTGAACAGCAATACAATGAGAAGGGACAAGCAAGTCATAGGAGTGCATACATGCAGGAAGCTTATGTCATCCAGCACTGTTGTATAACATGCCATTTTCACCTCCAGGCATGTATGGGAGTCAGTTTGTACCACTCAGCTCATGGGAGCTCACTGTTAAAATTTAGAAAATTTTATGGGCCTATTGATACTGTGTTGATAGGTTGAAATTGACCTAATGCAAATATATGATAAAATTAGCTAACACTAAAAACCAGATTTAAATTTTTTATTATCCAAAGAGAATACAAAATAGTAATATATTACTATATCATATATATTTTATATTATCATATATATGATATATATGAGATAGAACCAAACAAAACAATAGGAATTTGTCAATAAAACCAGATTTTTTACCAAAAAGTGGTTGTTAAATACTACCTCATCACTGCCCAGCACACATCTACACTGGCAATGGAAAGAGGGTCCTTCATGATCAGTTTATATGTGGTGGAAAAGCCTGAATCTGATTCATATTGGCTCAAATTTATATACCAGGACAGTGTAGAAGTGGATGATGGCTACACACTTTCCCTACTCAGGCAATCTTGAAAGATAAATGTAAGTAGACACCCTCTCAGTGGGAAGAATTGAAAGCTCTATCTCTGGTCAACCACTTAGTGTGAAAAGACAAATGGATACAACTTAAAATTCACAGAGACTGTTAGACAATATGATATATCTTGGCCAGGATTCTGGAAAGAATGTTTTTGGAAGATTGGAAAACAACGAAGATTAGGATAAAGCATCGTGGATGGACATAGAGAACTTGGCCAAATGTAAAGATCTTTGCATTGTATGCTAATCCGAAAATATCTATCACGCAAAAGGCACTAAAAATATGTAACACAATTAATATCATCCAGCCTCTGTCTTTGCCCATCAGACGAAGGGACTCAGTGTGGAAGCAGGTGCAGCCACAAGTGTCTGACCACGTGATCACTGTTCTTATACTATACTGCAATATCAGGAGGTCAGTGGGCTCATGGAAGGACCAGCTCGTCAACCGTATCTTATGAAGGTGACATGCCATTCTTTAGAATGCAGTGCACATTTGAAATGAATGGCCTTTACAGGGTGCTGTTTCCCCAGTAGGTAAAATACATAGGTCTTGGAAAAAAGGGGGGAGCAGAAAAAGCCGTACTCCCCTTTACTCCCGGTGATCCTTCTCTGCAGTTTGTTCTTTCCCTTCCTGAAACTCTATGGCTTTAACACGTAAGAGTACTGGGTCCTAAAATACTTCCACCATAGCTGCCACTTGAACACTTCAGCCCCTTACACCAATGATGAGAGATGATGAAGGAGCAGAAGGGATTCAAGGCAAGAGAAGAACTAAGCCTACCATTACAGACTTAGAAGACGGAGATTGGGGCCACAGGCAAAGGACTGAGAGTAGTCGATCAAATCAACTATTAGCTGGCAGCCGCCAATGAAACAGCCATGTCATAACAAGAAACCAAATTCCGTTGCTATCTCAATGAACAGGGGCACAAACTCATCTTGGAACCTCCAGAAGGGAACATCGCTCTGCAGGCACCTTGAGTTGGGCTTGCTAGTTCCCTATCGATCTTCTGTCACAGAGACCTATAAGATACTGAATTTTTATTGTTTTAAGATACAGTAATTTGTTATACCAATGAAAGTAAGGTGGTACAGACCACTGGATTTGGAATAGCAGAAGCCATTGATGATCCTTGTGTGAGCTGTTTCAAAAAAGTGATGGGCATGAGGACCACAATTAGGTGAGCTGAGTGAACAGGAAATAAAAATCCAGAGAGGGAGATTTCAGGGAGAATTAGATGAAGCACAGAATAACAGGAAAACCTTGAATTCTGATAGACCAAGAAAGAATTTTAGCTGGTGAAAAATGAGATTGGGTCTCTCAGCAAGGGGGCATGTATGTGCGATGCAACATAATCAAGCCACCCCCAGCGGAATGCCAGCTGGATTTACACTAACATTTGAAGAATCTGGGACAGGGCTACCAATTAATTGTCCCTAATCTGTATGTACCTCCCCATATGGACACCAAGAACAGTTGTAATGGCTGAGCTCTAAGGTTCCAGGAGTAGGAACTCTGAGTTGGCGGCCATGAGGAAACCTTGCCCACTTGGTGAGTACTGATGGGCCTGAGGAGAGCTGCAGTGGATCCTTATCCGGCCAGGCCCCAGAGAAGGAACTTAGGGTCCCAGAATCTAAGGAGAGGCCTGCTGCAGGATCCAGTCATCTCTACTGCTTTCTCCTTCTCACAAGAAAATTGTTTAAATAGATCAGTTGGGAAACTTAGGGTAGCAACTTGTTACTATCATCAGTCAGCAAGATATTTAGGAAGTTAGTAAGAAGAATGGAAACCATACAAAAACATAAAGGAAAGCAAACCATTAAGACTTGAGAACAGGCACCACACTGTAAGCCTGAACTCTCAGCACAGGGCATGAAACTTCTTAGTTTTCCTCTCTTTGTCAGTACACATCATGCAGAAGCCTCTTCTGCTTGGGGAAGTATCAGGAAAGAGGATTTCACCATTTCCACCAGTTCAGAAATGACTCGACTTCCATCGGCCCATAGTGCTCCCATGAGCAGGATCATTGTGTCACTATGCAACAAGATACCTTCCTTTGTACCCTTGGTCAACATCATATTTCCTGCACCCCAACCCCTCAGCTATGCATAATCGCTATTCCACAGTAAGAGTCTGAGTTGACTTGTACAAGTTTCATTCACCATTTCACAAATGACAAAATCATCTTCCTCTTCTACTTCCTTCTCTTCCCATCTTCCTCTCCTTCTTCCTCCTCTTTCCCTTTCCCCTCCTCCTCCATTTTTTTGGAGGGAGGTGGGGAACAAGGTCTCACTATGTAGTCTAGGCTGGCCTTGTACTCATGACCTTCCTCTGCAAGATTTCTTCTTAAGGCTGAGGTGTCTCTTCTTCTCTCCTCCACTTCTTTCTCTGCTCTCTCTCTCCCTTCCCCCTTCTTCCACTCCCCCTTTCCTTCCCCTTTTCTTCCCCTCTTTTCCTCCCCTCCCATTTTCCCCCTCCCCTCTATTTCCATTCACCCATGCATGAATACTTGAGATGATTCTATATCTTGGCTATTATAACAATGCTGCAGCAAACATGGGAATGCAGATATCTCTAAAGCAGTGATTTTAACTGTTCTCCATAATAAACACACCGACTTACATTCCCACCAGTAGTATGCAAGGTTCCCTTTTCTCTGCATCTGATAAAGTTGTCATTTGTCTTTTTGATCATAACCATCCAGACACGTGTGAAGTGATATATCATTGTGGTTTTGGTTTAAATCTCCCTGATTAGTGATGTTGAGCATCTTTCATATACCTGCTGGTCTTTTACATGGAAAAATGCCTTTTAAGATCTATTGCACATTTTTATTGGGTATTTGGGGATACTGAGGTCTGAACCCAGAACTTTCTCACTGGACTACACCCCTAGCCCCCTTTTATTCTCTATATTGAGACAAGGTCATGCCAAATGGTGTAGGTACAATTCAAGCTTGTGATCCTCTTGCCTCACCTTTCCAAAGCAATGATTCAGGTGTGCACCACTACACCCACCTGAACTGTACATTTAATTTTCATTGCTATTGAATTGTATGCGTTCCTTATATTTTGTGGATATTAACCGGTTTTCAACTATTTTCTCCCCAACTATAGCTTGCCTTCTTATTTTGTTATTTGTTTCCTTTGCAGAAACTTTTTAGTTTGATGTCCTTCTACTTCTTTATTTTTGCTTTATTGCCTGTGCTTTTGGCATCCTAGAAAGAAAATGGGCTGTGTGTGGTGGCTCACACCTGTAATCCCTGGTATTTCACAAGACTGAGGCAGGATGATTGTAAGTTCGAGGCCAGCCTGGGCAACTTAGAGAATTACAGTAGTGAGACCCTGTCTTAAAAAAAAAAAGTGAAAAGGCTTGTGATTTCCTGTGAAATTTATTTTTATTTTATTTATTTATTTATTTTTAAATTTATTTTTTTGCAGTACCAGGGATTGAACTCAGGGCCTTGCACTTGCCAGACAAGCTCTTATTCTACTGAGCTATCTTCCCTCCTGTGAAACTTAGAATTATTTTTTTTTCTATTTCCATAAAAAATGCCAATTGAATTTTGATAGGGATTACATTGAAATTGTAGACTGCATTGAGTAGTACAGGCAGTCTAACAGTACTAAGTCTTCTGTTTCACGAACATGGACTTTCTATTTATTTGTGTTTTCTATTTTTTGTTAATATTTTATAGTTTTTAATGAGTGTGGTTTTCACTTACATGGATAAATTTATTCTAAGGTATTTTATTCTTTTTGCTGCCCTTGTAAATAGGACTTTTTCCTCCATTTCTTTCTGTGTTTCCTCCCCACTTTATGCAGGGAATTAAACCCAGAACCTTGAATGTGCCAGGCGGACACACTGCCACTGGGCCACATCCTTGGCTTCCCTTGGTTGTTCTACACAATATGTCATTAGTGCAGAGGAATTGTGTCATTTTTTCGTGCTTTATTTGCATGAAATATCTTAACCACAGTTCCAAAGCAAGTTAGTAATACCGGCAACAAAAGAGAAAGATTGAGAACAATGGTAGAGTTCATGAAATAAATCATTGTAAAATTGGTGAAATTCCCAAAAAAACTGAATTTATAAATGAATTTTTGGACTTCCTATAATTTCTTTCCTATTTATTGGCACACTTTAGGCAGACATAATGATAACACTGATCACAGGGAATTTGTAACTGTACATAATATCACTTAATCTTTTTTTCCCCCATTCCTCTACCCTCCCTTCAATCCCTGTTCCCCTCTTTATTTATAAAAATGTTTGTGTGTTGATTTTTGTGGGGTTCCTTGTGACATTCAGGTCAGTGCTATCTTGGGAGATGGAAGACTTCCAGCTTGGAGGAGTTGAAACATCTTGAAGACAGGATGATTGCCGGCTCCAGCACAGAGGGACCTGATGGGAGATGTGGGGGCAGGAGGCTCCCCAGGGGACAATCAGGTCAAGCTTGATTATTCAGCTAACCTGTCACTGTGCCCCGTTTGCCTGCCTTGCTACTTGCAAGGATGTCTCTGCTTAGCAAAACTGTGTGCCTATGTTGTTCCTGGAGAAATTGCATGAGGTCGCCTATGCCCCTCCAAGATGCCGTCTGTTTCTTGCATCATCATTCATCTAACAGGGTTTGCTTCATTGAATTTATTGTCTAAAATCTATTTTGTCTATTCATGCCTTCTCTATTTGCTTTTGGTTTCTACTTCTATAGAACATCTTTTTACTTTCCTTTTTCATTTCGGTGTGTGTGTCTACTAAAGCATATGTGAGTCTACTACAGGCAGTTTACAGTTTTAAGTCTTATTTTTAAAAACCTTACAGATACTCTGGTTTTTGTTAATCAGGGCACTTAATCTGTTTATATTTTAAGAATTATTGATAATAAGGTCTTACTATTGCCATTTTATTCATGGTCAACTTTCTATTCTTCAAGCCTTTAGTCACTATCTCTGTTTTATGCTGGCTTCCTCTGTGATTTATTAATTTTCATATGTGGGGTGTTTTGATTTCTTCCTCTTTATCCTTTGTATATCTACAGTAAATTTTTGCTTTCTGGTTACTGGAGGCTTACATAAAAGCTCATGCAGCTATAAAAATATACTTACTAGGAATTTAATTTCAATCACAAATCTATACTTTCACCTCACACACAGTCTATTTTTGATATCACAATTGACATTTAATTGTTTATCCATTAAAAAGTAACTACCATTATTTTGAACAGTCGTGCCTTTTAATTCTTCAGTGAATGACAAATGCTTTAGTCCTGCTATCATGAGAGTCCTAGCATAGTTTAGTTTTGTCATGTATTCACCTTTACCACTGAGTCTCACCTCTCCTGTGCTTCTGTGTTACCAGTTATCATCCTTTCATCTCTGTTTGAAAAACTGTCGTCAGCATTACTTGTTGGGCAGGTCTGGTGGTGATAGACTCCCTCAGCTTTTCTTTGTCTGGGAAAGCCTTGTCTCTTCTCCGTTTCTGAGGGAGACTTTTACTGAGTAAAGTATTCTTAGCTGGCAGGTTTTATCCTTTTAGTTCACTGAACATATCGTCCCACTCTTGCTTGACCCACAAGGCTTCAGAAATCCCCTGATAGTCTTGAAGGTGGAAGCTTTGTCTCCTATATGACTTGGCTCTTTTCTCACGAGGCTTTTAAAACTCATTGCATCTTTCACTTTTGTCAGGCTGATTATATGGTGCCTTGATAGACACTTCTTTAGGTGGAACCTGTTTGGTCAGTCTCTGAGTGCACTTTACTGAGTGATAGTTTCCCTCTCCAGCTTGAGAAGGCTTTCAGTCATCGCTTCTTTAAATGCATTTCTGTCCAACCCTGGTCCCCTTTCAGAATTCCCATCGTCTGAAGATTGACTCTCTAAATAATATGCTGTAACCCCTGTGGGCTCACTCATTCCTTTTCATTCTTTTGGTTGTCATTATGTTTTGCTTTTCTCTAACTGGAAATTCAAATAACACATCTTCAAATTTATTGGGCTGAGGAGACGGCTCAGTAGAATAAGCACTTTCCTGGCAAACACAAGGGCCTGAGTTTGATCCCTGGTTCTGCCAAAAGAAACAAATTTATGTATTCCTTTTTCTTTATCAAGTGTAATGACGTTGCTCATCACATTTCTTCATTCTGTTCATTGCACTTCTCAACTGTATTTGTGGGGGTTTTGTTCACTTGTTTGTTTTGAATCCTGTCTCTTCCACTTTTTGTTTTGCTCATATATTGCTTTACATATTTTGTTGAATTGTTGATTATATTTTGCTGTACTTTTTGTGTGGTATTGGGGCCTAAACCTAGGGCGTTATGCATGATAGACAAGTGCAGTGCCATTGAGCTATGTTCCTCAGCTCTCTAATTTATTTTGTAGCTTGCTAACAGGGATTGAACTCAAGATGATGGGCCTTCCAGGCTAGCACTGTGCCACTGTGCTATCTTCTTAGCCCCTATGATTTTGAATTCCTCATAAGGCATTTCATAACTCTCTAATCCTATTAGAGATTAGAATATTCTTATGTTCCTATAGTGGGGTTATGTTTCCTTGGAGTTTCATGTTCCTTAAAGGCTTCCCATATTGCTTTTGCATTTGAAGAAGTAGCCATCTCCTTCAACCTTACTAACATTACCGAAAAATATTTTCACAAGTCAGTGTGCCTAAGGATTCTGAGCCTGCCTTAGGTGTTTTCTATGAAGACTGTACCCCTATTGCTACTGTTTTTGGAGGGAGAGGTTCTTTTCATTGGTGCTATAATGGTTCCTTGAAATTCTCAAGTAGGAGAGCCTGGTCCAGTCCTGCAGAGTTGTTTTGGCTGTCTGGATGTATTCACAAGACATCTACAGAGCTCACACTTGCCACCCACCAGGTGTGCATGGTGGGGGGAGCCCCAGAATGGGAGAGGAGACACTTGAGGTGCCTGTGGATTACCTGAGTGGGCCCATAAGCAAGGCATCATGAGCACCTAAAGGAGGCCTTTCCAAGGAGGTTTGCAGTACAAAGCAGAAGCTAACAGGATTTGTGGCCCTTCACTGAGTTCTGAGCTGGATGGATGTGAACTCCTGCCCCATGGCCTTGCTCCCGCCCTCTCCCAGAGACTCAACTGTGTCAACCTCTTCTCAGTGGTGCAAGAAAGAAGGAGTCTCTTGTGTGGTATCCTGTATGGCAGAAGACAGGCATCCACTCACTATGCATTCACTTCAGGCTGAGGGCCCCTCTTCATACTGAGCTGTACTGTCTTGGGGAAAGAGTGACACAAATAAAGTGGAGGGGCCAGGGAGATGGCTCAGTGGAATAAGTACTTCCCTGGCAAGCACAAGGGCCTGAGTTTGATCCTTGGTTCTGCCCAAAAAACAAACAAGTGGAATCAGTCTACCCTCTCCAGTACACCTCTCCTCCAAGGTTTTTGCTTTGGCTATGTGCAGGAACTTCTCCAGCATGGGACTCCTTGCCTCCCACACAGATCTTCACATCCGTGGGTCTCTGTCAGAATCAATGGTCTTGTGTGGAGATGATGAGTCAAACAATTCTATTCTGCCACATTCTTTTTTTAAAATTTACTCTTTATTTTATTGGTACATGTTTGTAGTTCATGCAGTTGAAAGTCATCTTGCAGAGGGTTATGTGTACATACCATAGCTTGTTTCTTTTTGAAAAGTCCCCTTCTACTATAGTCAGGGTTTACAAGGGAAACAATGCAGGACACACAATTTATAAGATTATATTATAATAGTCACCCAAGCAATCATACAGAGAGAGTGCAGGAAATCTGTCCACACACTAGCACTCAAAGAATCCGGCTGAGGGACTGGGTCCCATGGCAGTAACCTGCATGAGTCTAGCTAAACAGCTAGAGCCCATGACAATGCCCCCACCAGTCCCAACTGGAGGCCAAGAGCCCATGAGGCTGTCTCATCCAGGCCTGTTTCAAGGTTCTGCACTGGGAAGGGCCGAAGGTCAGGGGTGGAAGCTAGAATGTCTGTGCCAGTGGGGAAAATGATCTGTGCTAGCAGGCTGAGAGATCTGACTGGAGCCAGGAAGCAATGCTCAAAGTAAGAAACATAGATCACTCGAAAGGTGCCACAGCATCCTCAGCAGCAATAAGGTCCCAAGCTCCTCCAACAATGAGAATAGCCAAGCTCCTATCAAGAAAGCCAGCCTGACAAACTTCTCCAGGACATTAAACAGTGCTACCTCTTCCCCTCCAGAGCCAGTTAGAGATGCTCAAAGTAAGGACCAGAACTCCCTCAAGGAGTTATTCTCAGCCACAACATCCTTTGACATTGAGAAGAGCTGCATTCATATCAGGAAAGCCAGCATGACAAGGTCCTCCTCCAAGAGAAGAAGGATAGTGACAGCTCCTCTTCTCTGTTTTGCCTCCCATGCTGCTGGCAATAGTACCCAAATGACTTCCCACACCCAGCACTACCCTCATTCAGTTCACCTGAGTGTTACAAGTTGCGCACCAGTTGGCAGTCCACACCTTCCCTCCTCTTTCCTCTCCCCACCTCCAATTCCCCTATCCCACTTTTCATTCTTGGTGATACTAATCTTAGCTCATACTAATCTTAGCACATTTATAACACAAAATGTTTATATCAAATGAGGTTATTCAGTTCCTGTACATAGTGTATCTTTATTCTATTTCCCCTGCCCCATCTCCTCACTCCTTGTGCTTTTTCCTTTGGGCAACTTCCCTACTGCAATAAAACATTTTTTAAATGGAGCATACGTGTCATATGTACATGAAACCATTCCTCAATATGATTATAAACTACATGAACTGCAAACATGTGTGAACAAAATGTTAAAAATTTAAATTAAGAGATCCATCTCTTTTTCTTCTATCCATATTCTTGACATCACTTCTGTATCTCATAAACTTCAGTTGGATGCCAGCTACTTGGAATTTTGTGAGTTCAATGTTGGATTTTTTTTTTTTTTACTCTTCTAAACACTTTGAGGCTTTGTTCTCAAACACAGCTAAGTTACTTGGAATGAATTTGATTCTTTCAAAGACAAGGTATATGAAAATGAAAGGATAAATATCAGTCATATTTTGAAAGTTAGGTGAAGAACAGCCTTTAGCTAAAGGTTAGTTCTGGGGATTGTTCAGCTTGAGCTGTTATGGTCATCTTACTCTTGCCTCATGGAGTTTTCTCTTACAAATTGCTATGGACTGAATGCTTTTGTTTGTTTTTCCCTAAATTCGTATAATGAAAGAGTGGGCCATGAGGCTGAGATCTTCACAATGGGATTAATTTCTCTCTCTCTCTCTCTCTCTCTCTCTCTCTCTCTCTCTCTCTCTCTCATCAACAAGGACAATATATGAAGACATAACCATGAAGACCATCATCAAGATCCTAACCACCAGAAGCCCCAGTGCCAGACATTCAGCCTCCAGAATTGTGAAAATAACAGTTTGTTTTAAACCACTCGCTCTATGGTATTTTGTCACAGCAGTCCAAGCTGACTAAGCACAAATGAAAGAATGAGCGAGGACTTAGCTAGGACTCCAGGGCAACACTCTGAAGCTCCTCAGAGCCCTTTCGGTGTGGCCTTTGCTCTCTGGCTTTGCCCCACATATTACTGCTTCCTTGCTTAGGTGTGAGTCTGCACTCTGTGCTCAGAGCACAGGCAGGGCTTGCATGGGCCTTTGGTACACTGCAGCTGAGTTCTCTCTGGGCTGTAAGCTCTGGCAGAGTTAGTGTTCATTGTCTTTGTGTTTCTTCTCTAAGCTGCTATTGTCCAATGACTGAAAACTATTGCTTCACTTATTTTGTCTGGTAATAGGAAGGAAGCCAAACCTGGGCTCTATTGCTGCACAAACTCTTATTTTCACAAGTAGACTCCTAATGTGTTAGTAAAGTAAATCCATACTCTAGGCTCTCTAGAATCCAGAAAAGAAATTTTTCTTTCATTTATTCTAAAATTTTCTTGCCCCCTTCAGTATTCTGTCATATTGTCTAACCATCTTACTAAATTCTTTACCAAATCCTTTTAGAATTTGGATTGGGATTGGATGAAATTACATTCCAAAATATGACTGATATTTATCCTTTCATTTTCACATACCTTGTCTTTGGATGAGAAGGGTTAATTCAAAAAATAAAACTTCCAGTAGCTTGGAAGAGGGGGCTGTGTGATACATTGGACCATCCTCTTACAGGCTACTCAAGGACAGGCTGGCCAGTTTGAGACTGACTGGAGGCTGGACAGGGCAGTAGTGTCACTGCATAAAGACTAAAAATCAAGAAACAGGGAGATTGAGTGGCTCTAGGACACTTTGGCAAATGAGTTAACAAGATGAAGAGAAATGTGAACAGTTTTCTGACAATTAGCTAAGAACTGTGATACATACATTCTGGGTATACGGACAGTATCTGTGTATGTACATGTATCTACTTACACATTAAAACAGATGGTTAGGTAGAAAAACAGTTTAAATAATATCTTATGGAAAAAGTAACCAAAATAAAAGCAGTACTTTCGTCAATACACTTTGCTCATACACTTCACTTTAAACCATGAAATCATACATGTATATGCACATATATGTGTGTTACGTATGTGCATACAAATATATATTAATTTTGAGATATGATGAATGATATCTAAGGAATTGAATACTGACATTTTTACAAGTTAAGCACTAATTCTTCCCTAAATACATAAAGAAAATTCCACTTATCCCATAACGACAGATGGGGGTATGGACAACCACATAGTTTTGTCACAAACTTAAATTTTCAAAAATAAATCTCTAAAAATGGAAGAAAAACAAATCAAATGATTGCAACCAAAATGGACTCAGGCTGGTAGCACAGCCACACAGAGAACCTGCTAAAAGTGATGTGAAAGCGCAGAAATTTACTGTCTCGTCCCTACTGGCACGTGTCCCATGGGGGGGGGGGTGCATGCTGCAACTGCCCTCAGGTGCTATCAGAGAGCATGATGGCCACTGTGGAAACTGAGGGGCATACAAAGTGGAGTGAGTGAGGAATTCTGTTAGGATTGTTAATGACCACAGTTTTTCAGTGTGGAAGAAAGGAGATCAATGAGTTAAGTAAAAATCCTGTACTTAAATTGGAACTCTTAGTACAAGCTCATTATGTACAATTTTGCAAACAAATGGTATTTTCTACTTCTCCACTGAAAAAGCTCAGACACAGTGACTAAGCCAGTAATACCAAGAACACAGATGGTGGTCACCATTTTGCCTGGTGAACATCTGTACTTTGCAACCTTGAAGGGTTCAGGGCAGGAAAGGCACCTGTCCTAAGTAAGCATCTGAGGTTTTTTGCCAGGTTAGCCTAAGGACTCCTCGGGTGGGTGCAACTGATTCAATAGTCAATCTGGTGAGATTCCCACAGGCCATGGAAAACACACAGGTAATAGCTATAATTGATTAAAAACACATTCGGTGCGCTTGTATCCATTAGTCTATGATGGCACAGACACCGTGAAGCACAGTGGTTACATGCAGGGGGAAATCGGCTCACTCGAAATCTGCCCTTTATCTTGTTTCCTTGCATCAATTGCACTTCCAGGTGCCACTGCTCCTTTGTGAAAGAGACGTCTACAACTTCTCCAGGTAACAAAGAAGGGATGGTGGGTTCAAAGTACCACCAGGACGGGCTGGGGGTAGCATGGCACTCGACCACCTGCTCAGCATCTGAGAGGCCCTGGCTTCACTCCCGCAATCCAGATCACCATTCTGTGAGTACTAACAATAACAAGAGACAATCAGACCTTTGTCACTAAGTATAATGAATGCTTTCCAGAAAAATGAGCCTGAGTTTGATCAGACCTCTAAATGGAACCACCAATAGATGAGAACTATAAGAAACATAGGAAAACATCAAATGACGGCATAAAGGTGCAATGATCAAAATACAGAGTAGGCGAATTCAAATGAACAAACAGTGTTTTCTTCAGTAAACTGCCAGAAAACATGTAACAAACACTTGGGGATCTATGAATTGGAAAAGCTTTAAATACCTATTACTACCCATTGCCCCCAACTGCAATTTTTGACCACATTTAGATCCTGAGTTTAGCAAATAAATAAAATAATCATGAGAAAATTTGGGCAATTAGAGTAATAACTAGGCATTTAATCATATTGTGAAATTATCATTTTTAAGACATCATAAATGGTATTTTAAGATAAATACTATTTGGAGATTCAAAAGTAATAATTACACTCCTAAATAAATAGCTATAGCAAACTTCTGCTTGTTATACTACTAGTTCTCTTTTTGAGGGCTGGGTCTTTTAAAATTTACATGGAAATAGTAATGCTTGAGTAGCAAAGAAAAGTATGTAGAAGATAAATAATGGGAGACTTGCCGTCAATTGAAAGCTGCTGTGATAAAAATCACTGTAATACAATCAACATGGTATTGGCATAAGAGTGGACAAATCAGTGGAACAGAAGAATGAATCCAAAAATAGATCTCAGTATACATCATAATTTAATATGTGACAAAGGTAGTACTTCAGTTCTGTGGGAAAGAATGGTTTATTTAATAAAAAGTGCTGGAATAAATGGCTATTCATCTAGAACAAAATGAACCTGTGTTTCAATTTTATAACAAATCCAAAAATAAATTCCAAATGGATTAAAAGCTTAAATGTGAAAAATAAGTCTTAGAAAAACATGTAGGTGACTCTATGCACATATAAGGGTCAAACAATACCTTTCTAACTAAAACCAGAAACCCAGCAGGTATGGAAGACAGACACATTTGGTTATATCATAATTTAAAACTTTTTTTTTTTAGTTTAAAACTTTTAAATGCCAAAAGATAACAAAATGAAGTTGAGTAAAAAATTTTGAGAAAAATATGTGCAATGTACATAACACATAGAGTAAATATTTTGATGACGAATTTTCAAAAATTGATGAAAGATTAACCAGTCCAATCTTCTTTTTTTTTTTTTTTTTTTTTGGCGGAACTGGGGACTGAACTCAGGCCCTTGCGCTTGCCAGGCAAGTGCTTTTTCTACTGAGCCATCTCCACAGCCCCAAATGTGGATTAAATCTGGGTTATGCCACTGTATTAACTGAGGTCAGCCTTTTTTTTTGAGTGGGGGGTACTGGGAATTAAACTCTGGAGCTTGCACCGGCCAGTCAGGCACTTATGCCACTGAGCTATCTCCCTGGCCCAACCAGTCCAATCTTTAAGAGGAAGAAAAGTTATAAGCAAGCAATTCACAGTCAAATCCAAATGGCTAACATATTAAAATTCATCTGAGAATTGCAACTTAAAATAATAATGAGCTATTATGCTACATCAATCAGATGGACAATAATTAAAAAAATATTATTTATTGCACATGGATTACTCATGAAAATGTTACTATTGCCTCTTGGGGGAAAAATGGCCTAGCAACAACTCTAAAATAAAGCATCTATGTGGTCTCTCACCCGGTGATTACTTTCCAAGAGATTTAGCCAAAAGAAATAAAACAACCAGTATGGAAGGCTACATGTAAAATTATAGTAGCAAAAGTTAGAAGCAAGTGGATGCACATTCATGAAGAAGTGGTTGAATGATTTGTGAATCTGTGCCATCAAATGCTGAGCAGCTACTGTCAAGAAGGAGTGACGGCTACTGAGAGTTAGCAGGGCTCCAGGGGTGTTGAGTGAGAAAGACAGAAGCCAGAGGACCGTGTGTATTTTGGCTCTCAGTGCTAAGCCAGCATGTACGACCAGTGTGCGCAGGTAGAAGTGTACACATTTGTATACAAACTCCTATTTATTTATTTATTTCTGATTACTTGAGTTTCAGAAAGCAAATGGAATGCCTTATAGGGTGTTGTCAGCAGGAGCTTTGCCAACTTGACTACAAGGGAGATTGTGGTAGACACTCAAAGGGGAAGAGCAGAAGAAACTTTTCTAAGTTTCTTCCAAATTAGCATAATGATATTCTATTAATGTATGTATTAGTACGTATATACATACTATGAATATATAATAAACCTATACAAAATGGGTATGTTTTTGTGTGTATATATATATAATAGATATGTAGCATATAAGGAGAACAAACTGGCATTGAATCCATATCTACCTTTGAATTCTGAAGGTATGTTTGATATTCAGTTAATGTATGGTATAAGTCTATTTTGTTAAAGCAAAGCACATAAAAATGAACTTACATATCTGTGATCTGCGCAAATGCTTGTAATATTGAATGAGTGATGACAAGGATGTGAAGGGATCAATGCCAGACTATTAACATTGCTCCCCTCACTGGGTTGTGAGGATACAGTGGGATGAGCTTTGCTTCACACATCTCTGCACTGTGTTACTTGTTCTGTATATCTCGATAGCTCTCTAATTTGAGAGGGGAATGAAAGCAACAGGAAGTCCTTCAAGTAAGGGCAGGACAGCTTTCACTATATATTGAGGTCTGTTTTCAGTTTTGCCCCCTTAATAAAGTTTCTTTGTCTTTCTATCCTATTAAGAATATTGTTTTAATCAGGAGTGAGTGCTCCAGGATTGTCATATCTCTTTTGCTTGTCTATTTCGTGTCCTTTAATAAATAGGTACAGTTTTTCTCTTCCTTCTCTATACTCTCCCATGTGGTGGTCTTATCTAGACAAGTACATAAACCAACAACTTGAAAATACAGATCTTCTGCTAGATCCCTTTTCTGAACATGAAATTCTGGATACCTGCCTACAGACACCTCCAGCTGGATGTCTAATGAACATCTGAAGCTCAACCTCTTAAAAAGAAGTACCCAGAATTGACCACTTTTATCACTTCACTGGCTGGGCTTCCTTCTTGGCTGGAGTCACCTTCCTCTCTTACCAGAAGTGTTGATGTCCTGCATCTGTTTATTGCCCAACCCTGTCAGTTCTCCAAATGTGCCCAGTATCTAGCCCCTGCACAATTATATGCTGAATCCCATCACTCTTCATTCAAAACCCTTCACTTTCTTTCCCCTCCTATGTACCCATAGATCTGACACTGCCCCCGTTTCACTCACTGTAAACAGCAAGTCCATGACCTATGACCTATCAGGCTCACCAACCTCCATCCACCCTCCTAACTTACTCTCCTGTGCCCATTCTTTCCTGGAGTCCTTCTAAAATGTGTCAGGCATGCTCTCTCCCACTCTGGTGCCATCAAACTCACTGTCCTTTCTTCTTAGAGTGCTCCTCCCTGAGAAAGATGCTTGTTTTAATTCACTTCTCATCCAGACCTACCTGGAGAGCTTACATGATGTCCGCAGATTATTCTGATCTACATGCTCATGATTTGTAGCCTCCTCCTATTCTGGCATACTGAAATATTTCCTTCCTATATCCATCTTTTAATTTTTTTTGTCTCATGCAATTAGAAAACAAGGTCCAAAAGTCCAAGAATCTTGATTTGTTCCCTGACATGCCTTTACGGCCTAGAACAGCACCTGGAATATGAAAGGTGCTTAACAAGTTGAGTGAAATAATAAATTTGTGCATTTCATTGGCCCTGAGTGTGGAGCACTCTTGAAACAAGTCCTCTCACATGTTTTAAGCTATGCAGATTTTTTCTACAATTCCTACAATTTTTTTCCTTGTAAATATAATCCTGATTGCATTCTCTGCCTTGGGAATATTTCCAAATTGCTGGATCGTTGATGGAGATGTCTGCTGTGCTCCTCATACTGTAAGAGATTTATTCTTCAAAACGTAATGTTTTTATGATTTCACACAATTTGGCGAGGAAGGAAAAGCAGATCCATGCATCATTTGTTCATAATTATTCTACTTTGATCTTAGAGAACTGAGAATCTGTAAATGTGAATCATTTACTCCAAATCTGAATAAATATGATTATGTTTAAAGTCCTGGACTTCCAGCCTAGTAGCCCTAACAATACAAGGTCATATTTTGAAGCCCAGTTTGGGGACCAGCTAGCTAGCCTTCCTCTAATATATGTAGCTCCAGTCCCTGAAGGGTGCCAGTGCCCACATAAACCAAGATATTATAAAGTATGCTTTTAATTCAGAAAGGAAATGAATTGCATGAGTGCTAGATAATAAAAATGAAGTTTTAATGCCTGACACTACATTTTCTTCCTTCTAATCGGCTCAATCTGAAAATCAAAGATATCCACCCACATCCTTAGGGAACTCATTGAAAACCTTATGCAGCTGAAAAATTTCTAATCTCTTTTTACCAGGGCTTTCATAGTCAATTAAAGACTCTTCAAAATGTAAAATATGCATTTTATGTCTGTTTTCAAAGTCACTAAATACCAGATTTTGACCATTGACTTCTGTGCTGAATATGCATGCCCTATAGAAAAAAGTTTGGTTAATTTGAGAATTTGGGAATGTGCGCAACTATTTTTATCTAACTTTCTAACAGCGTAGCATTTTTAAACCTCTAAAAAATTATATTCTCCATAGTTTTAGCTCTTCCATGTAATTTCATGATGATGTTGGAATTTGAGTGAAGTGTCCATAGCCCATTTGTCCAAGGCCGAAAATGAATTAATACACATTACAAGATCACACAACTGTGACCATAATTACTATTTTTAAGAAAGTGCTTCACACTTTGATTGCTCCTATCAAATAATAGTGAGAAGATATCATGATACTTAGCTGAGTCAGCACTTCACCTGTCAAAAAACAACAGAGTAGACACGTTTTTTTCCGATCTTTAATGTTTGGCCCATACGTCCCTGCCTTGCCCTGGTTGCTGACAATCCTATCCTTTTCCTTTACTTCCTTAAAGAGTCTCCAAATAAAACCTCCCAATTGTGCACAATTGTGTAAGATCATATACAACCGAATTTGTGTTTCCTTGGGAAGACCTATAGAATTGAAAGCCCTCAAGTTTATTCCATTGTTCTAGCACTGTGGTCATAAATAAGTTCTTTCAAAAAAGACTATTTTTACTTTGCTGTAAAACACATTTTTCTCTTAATCAACGTTAGTGGATATGGAAAATCATTGCTCATCAGCAATTGGGGACAATACACTTTGATCTGTTCTATTTTCACTTTTACTCATGAAAAATGAAGACTACTTTTTATTTCTCATCAGTTTTGGATGCTATTCAGAAATTCCACGTGACTGGTGAAATGTGTTGGCCAAAATGAGATGCCATTTGCTAGATCTTTATAGAGATGGTAGCTTCTGCAAGATCGAAACAATAGGAGAAATTAAACAGGAAGTTACAGATTTAACAGTAACATTTTTGAGCTTCTATACCACAAAAACTAATAAAACTGGTAGAGAAAGTATTTGTATCATATTAAAATCAGTTAAAAACTCATATGTCTATACTATTTAAATTTACTTATGCAAATATTAACCTGTTTACATGAGATGTACAATTTAATACATACTTTTGTAATAAGAAGATAGGTATTATTAATTAAAATCATCCTTTTGGATAATAGGAAGATTCTAATAGATACATGAATGAACAACACTGCTAAAGAAAATATACTCATTTCCAAACCCAGTAGGCCGGTCATGTCACAGACCCTCCCTAACAAAACCTTAATTATAAGCTCTTTTCCAAACTCTATGATCCTGTATTCCTCAACATTCTGTTTCCCATGTAATAGCAGTTGCTACAATATCCTGAACTTTTTTTAAAATTCATTTATTTATTACAGTGTCTCACTACATATCATGGATTCTTTTTTTGCGGGGGTGGGAGGGTCAGTTCAGCCTGCCCTGCGGGGAGGGGCTGGCATGGCATGTGGTGCTGGGGCTCGAACCACAGTCCCTGAGAGGCGCTTTAGACCGCTGAGCTATCTTGCTAGCCCTACCCTGAACTTTTTAATAACTATCTCTCCTATTAGAAATGATCACCTGATAAGAAGATGGCCGAGTAAGACCTATGTATTTGGCTCAGTTTTTCTTCACTGTCTAACATGGTATGTCCTTGGAAATAAGTGATAGAATGAGCTGGTTTGTGATTGCCCTCAAGCTCTCAATCAAAGACTCACACCATGCAGTGTTATGGTTCAAGTGTTAAATACGTCCCCAAAGTCTTTTGTGTTTGGAAGCTCACAAGGTCAGGGGACCCTGTACTTCTAACTGGATTAGTCTGCTGGTGCTGTGGCTTAGATCTAAAATGTTCCCCAAATCCTGAAGTGCTCATATGCAAAGCTTTTGAAGATGATTAGGTTAGAACTGACTTTCAGTGAGGAAGTATGGCTGGATCAGAAGAGGCGAGTCCTTGTGGATATGGCTGGGAAGGTGATTTCTCCCTTCCTGCCTTCTCCTGCTACTCTCTGCTTCCTGTCTGCTACATCTTTAACATTTACCTTCCCCCATAGTCCTCTGCTATGCTGTTTTTCCTTGGAAACAGCTGACCATGGACTAAAATGTGAACAGTCAAAATAAAATCTCTACTGTTTTAAGTTGTTGGCATTGGGTATTTTGTCCCAGCAACAAGGAAAGTGATGAAGACAGCTGGTGAATGCATAGCTGACTTGTTAGGAGGTGGGGCCTGGTTGGATATGGGCCACTGGGGCATGACTTGGAAGAGTGTGTTATTGTGCCCAACTCCTTTCTACTTCCTTGCTACCATGGGCAGAGCAGCTTTTACCCACTATGCCCTTTCTACCACTACATTCCTACCTTGGAGCCAGTTGACTACAGGCTGAACCTACTAAAACTGAACCAAAATAAACCTCTTCTCTTTTCTTTTGTGAATTAGGTGTTGTGTCCCAAAGATCGGAAAATCTGACTGAAATAGATTTTGATACAAACAGTGGAGTCTCCCTTATGCCTATATTTAAACTTGTGGTACTGAAGCCTTTGAACTAATTTGTAGGAGCAGTTTGGAAAGGTTTAGAGATGGGGGCTAGAAAAGCCCCAGAATGCCATAAACAGAGATTTCTGGGTGATTCTGGGTGCATCCCCGAAGACCAGAATGCTGGTAGGAATTTGGGTGGAAAAAACCAGACTTGGGAGATTTCAGTTGAAAACAGGGACTACTGGAAATTGGCTTAGAGGTCATGCATGCTAATCTCTGGCAAAAAATTTGTCTACATTTTACCCATGTCTTGAGATTTTTAGGAGATTCAGATTAAGGATGGTGGAAAAATCAAAGTGATGGTTGAATTTCAAGGCAGCCCAACCTTCAGGCTGTGCCATGGGTATACTCACTACTTTTATCCAGATCTACAGTGCAAATCAAGGATAGAGGGTACAATGAAAGGTGTAAAACATTTCCAGTTTTGATAGATAGGAAGTGGCTGAGAAGTTGCGACGAAGGAGAGTATAGTTGCTAAAAGTATTAGCATTAAGAGGAAGAAAGTATTTTCCATCAGCACAGAGAGAAAGGTGACTTGAAGGCACCCCAAGAATTGGCCAGAGTCTACCCCTTTGTAGATTCAGAGACCTAAAAGTGTAAATTCCAGACCAGGCATTGTGGTGCCTGTAATCTTATCACTGAGGAGGCTGAAAACAGGATGATCACTATCAATCTGAGCTTTGTTACTGAGACCCTGTGCCAAATACATTTTTAAAAAGTGTAAGTTTCTTTGAACAAATTTGCCTAAAGAACAGAATGTCAGGGAACTCAGTTCATTCCAGGACATCTAGCAAAATATTTTCCACAGTTCAGCCATCTAGGTGCTCAGAGGATGCTGTACCCATGGTCCCAGGGGGCCCAGATGCTCAAGCTGGTGGCAGACCTTGGCATCATTCACACTGTGCTGGCATTTCCAGGTATGCAGATTGTAAGCATTATCAGGCCTTAGGGGCATTTGTTCAGATTTCAGAAGAAGCCTGGGAGGTCAGGTGGGAGGTTCTTGAAAGAGCAGCATGTGAAGTTGTGAGATTAAAACTGGAAGCAGAGTGGACAGGCATGGAAGTTGGAGATGCTAGGAAAGTAGAATATCTGCTAAGGAAAGCTGCAGCCAGCAAGTGAAGCCAGCCTACGAGCAAAGCCATGTGGGCTGCAACCAATGAGATTATAGAGACAGGGTTGCCCAAGGCCTTCAGAGCTTGGATCTCACCACAACCTTCCCCAGAGGTTGGATTTGGAGCTACAAGATTCATTGCTTGCTCTGTAAGGTTTCACTGCTGTTTTTACTCCATTCCCCTATTTCTCCTCCTGTTAAAAAATTTCTTCTTTTTCTATTGAGAATATTTACTCTGTGCTGTTACATGTTGGAAATATGTAACTGTCTTTTTTTATTTCTACATTTTTTTCAGAGGCTCACAGCTAAGAGTTTGCCTTGAATTTTAGAGACTTGATTTGGGCTTCTCAGTAGTGTCAGAATCATTAAGGATTTTGTAACTCTTATAGATGGACTACAAGCATTTTGCAGAATGAGGCAAATCTGAACCTTTTGGGAGCCTCAGGTAGAATGTTATGATTTATACCTAAAGTGTCCCCTCCGAAGTCTCATGTGCTTGAAAGGTGATGAAATCATGGGAACACTATACTTGTCACTGCATTAGTCTTCTGAGGAGTTCATACCTAAAGTCCTGCTAAAAGGTAGACCTGGTTGAAGACAGATTACTAGAGCATAACTTTGAAGAGTGTGTTCTTGTGTCCAGATCCTTTTCTCTTTCTCCATAACAGTTGTTGTGGGTTGAGCAGCTTTTGTTATTTTTGTTTATGTATTTGGTACAAGGTCTCACCATGCAGCTCGAACACACAGTGATCCTCCTTTTTCAGCTTCCCCAGCACCAGGATTACAGATGTGCACTATCACTCTCGGCTTTAGGGGCCAACATGGCAGGAAGGGCCAGCACAGCATGTGGTACCAGGGGTTGAATACAGGTCCTTGCACTTGCCAGGAAGGCACTTGGATGGCTGAGCTATCTCCCCTCCCCTGAGCAGCTTTTCTCTGCCACACTTTTTTACCGTGCCATTTCTGATGTGGAGTTAAACCATCATGGCCTGAATCCTCTGAATTCTGTGAGCCAAACTAAGACCTCCTTTATATTGCAAGTGTTGACCATTGTATCTCAGGGGCAAGAATGTGACAAATACACACTCTTATTTTGTTCAAGGAAGCTTTAATGCAGTGATATACATTTACATTTTTCTAGGAACTGAAAACATATGAACATCATTGTAAATACATTAGAAGATACCTCCTAAAATTAATGCATCTAAAAGAAAAGCATGGGTACATTTTTAAACGAAAAAGGCATTCTAAACATGATGTGAAACGGAGAAACCACTAAAGATAAAGCTTATTTTTGAAATATCAGGAAAGCCTCTGAAATTTGCATGTAGAAAAAAAGTATCACCAAAACAAATAACCCCAGGGGGCGGGGGAGACAAAAGATAAACAAGAAATAGAAAGAAATGTGTTCAGGATGTCTGGTATACAGAGGACTAATCTCTTGAATATGCAAGTTCTTAGTAATCTACAGGGAAAAGACCAATGACTCAATGGAGGCAGGCAAAGCATATAAATACAAAATTCACCTAAGCACAATGACTACTAAATCTATTAAAAGATAACAAGAGTATCAAAATAAAATAAGGCTATTACCTCCCAGATCAGCACATTTAAAAAAAAATAATGACATAGAATGTTAACTCTAGAGGAGAAAACACAGGATATTTAGAAGGACAATTTGGCAACATTAATACAAATAATTTAGTTGGGGTTGTTGCTCAGTAGTTGAGAGCACGCTCCTTTATGCTTGGACTTCAGAGCCAGTTTTCCACTGCATTCACCGTAAATCAAGTGCTTTCTTTTCTCATTGACTCAATCTTTTTTCTCTGCTACTTTTCTAAACCCTGACCAGGCAGGGATCACTGTTTCTGGCCTTGCTATAAGCAAGGACCTCTGCTAAGATGGTCAATATCATGACATTATTTCCAAAATTAATATACATTTATAATATTTTACTTATTATTTATGTCATGTTTAGCCTTCTGGAGTTTGTTTTCCTTTTCAAAATTGTTTTGAAGTCTTTTGTATTTTCATAGAAAAATTATTAACTTCAAGTGTTTC
Source organism: Ctenomys sociabilis (assembly GCA_004027165.1). NCBI lineage: Eukaryota > Metazoa > Chordata > Mammalia > Rodentia > Ctenomyidae > Ctenomys > Ctenomys sociabilis. The sequence goes on from PVKA01016534.1 coordinate 30,248, forward strand.
CCCTTAAAATGTTTCTTGAAAGTTTTAATTTCTCTGTAATGGTTCCTAATTTCCTGTATATAGGTCTTGTAAATTTTGTGGTGAGATTCATCACTATTTTATATCTTAATACTCTTACAACTGAGGTGTTCTGTCTTTTGTTACCATGAAGTAGAAATTTTGTTTTCCAAATAGCATTTTTTAAAAAAGATGGCCAATATAACCCGTGTTATATTGCATTAGTCAGTTCTGTCACTGAGCTGAAGTACCTGAGAAAAACAATGTAAGGGAAGAAAGACTTTGGTTCCTGGTGCTCGGTTTCAGAAGTATTGGTACGAAGCCTCTGTTGCTTTAGGCTTGTGTTGGAGCAGAAACTTGAGAGCAGAACAGCGAGGCAGAGGGTAGCTGCTGCTCTTGTGGCCGTCAGCAAACACAGAGAGGAAAAGAGCAGCAGATGAAGGGTGCAGGGCACAGCATGCTCCTGGTCCTCTTCCTTTGGCTAGACCCCATCCCCTGTTTCCATTGCCTTTCAAGGTTTCTGTCAAATTATTCCTGGCAAGTGCAAGGGCCTGAGTTCAATTCCTGGTTCCACAAAAAAAAAAAAAAAAAAAAAATTATCATCTCATCAATGGAATAATGCAATTGATTAAGTGAGAGCCCCGGAGATTCAATCACTTCCTCAAAAACACACTGACAAAAACCCTTCAACACAATGCACCTCTTTAGGGGTAAATACTGAATCCCAATCATTGCACACACACACGTAGACACTGCTCACTCACAGAAGGAACCCCTACCCTCCTCGCTGCCCATAGAACCTTCCTTAAATTATCTGATGTGGACCACCAACAGTCCCTCTTGTCATTGAGCTCTGATCTAATCTCATTATGCACATTCTCCTTGCAGCCTCAGGGTGTGATGGGTACACAGTCCTTCCCCCTATGAATATGGCTTCCCTTTGCACTTCCCCCAACTCCAGTATCATGGAAGTTGTAAAACAAGCTGATAAAATCTTTGATTTAGTCCTTCACTACAGGAATAAACTCCACGGCTTCTCATACCCTGGAAAGACAGCATGGCATCTTCAGCTTCCTGGGACTTCTGAAAGCTTCTAGTGAGACCTCCATCTCACCTCAATGATCTCCAATCTGTCTTCTTCCCTATTACAGCCCTATCTCCTTTGTTTCCCATTTCTCTGTTATTCCCACCCGTGCCTTCTAGTTCATTTGGGGTTCTCTCTCTCTCTCTCTCTCTTTTTTTTTTTTTTTTTTTTTGTCTTTTTTGAGACAGGGTCTCACTATGCAGTTCAGGCTGACCTTGAGCTCACTTTGTAGCTCAGCCTGGTGTCAAACTCACAGCAATCCTCCTGCCTCAGCCTCCCAAGTGCTGGGATTACAGGCATGCGCCACCACACCCGGCTCTAGGGTTCTCTTAACCTTTCTCCTAACTGATGCTTTCCCCCAAAATTTCCCAACTCCTAACTCCCACGAAAGTTGGTTTCTAAATTAGCTGGAAGTTTACAAGCTGGATGACTTCATGAAGACAACTTGAACTTGGACACAGCACAATATTTATTTAGGGCATATCCCAGAGCTGGTTATTACTGTAAACACTTCCAACACAACACTGCCAACCTCTTTATGATTTCATTTTCTCTCCTGTTGCCTCACAAAACCTCTGTCTAAATTTAATTCAGTAACCAACATTTCCGCTTACCGTGGCATCACAGAACATTTGCATTTGAAAATATAAAATGATTAAGAGTAAGTGACATGGCTCCTCTAAGCCTTCATCTCCCATCTGTATAGTGGTGATAACGACATCTCCCTCACACATTGTGGTGGGATGAAGTGAAGTCACACAGTTCGGTGCTCAGTGCGCACTCAGTAGGCGCTGGCTCATGGCTTTCGTAGCCTCCTCTCAGCCACCCAGCCTTGGGTTACTCACTTGTCATCTCACACTTTTCAGAGCTGTCATTCTTTGAATAGCTGGCACTGATGACTCATCAGTGAAGCACGTTTAAGTTGGAGGAATGATCTTAAAAGGGGAAGAAACTCACAAAAGCCAGTCCCTACTCTTATATAATTGTAATAAAATGTGAAAACCAGGTCTCTTTTTGCAGTGCCTGGCCCAGGAAGCTTAGGACTCTTGGGAATGCAGATTCCCAGGTCATTACTTGCACACAGCTATGCTTCAGGATCTCCCTCCTGGCATTTGTCTCTGTTCAGCTTTGCCTTCATTTCCTAGGCACAGCCTTCCTAGTGGTGAGGTCACTTTCCATTGAAGTCCCTTTGAAAAGGCCAGGTGAGGTCAGCTAACAGTGCTTATCTCCTCCAGAGTCTAAAACAAGGCATCCAGCCGACGCTCATCTGCCATAGAGAAGGGCTGGGAACGTGTGTTGCTTGATGGAATTCATAACTTATGCTTCCTGCCAGACTTATTTAGCTTGGGATTGGAAAGATTTTCACACACTGATGTTGTTACCTTTGATAAGATTAATTGCCCCTACTTTTAAAAAAGCATCTCTGTGACTAAGGAAGATCTCAAGAATTACATAATGTTGGGGCTTGTGGGTTAGCTCAGTTGTCTAAAGCGCCTGCTTGAGCAAACTCAGTAAGGTGCAGGGGAGAGCTGTATCCCCCAGTAACACATGCCATATCAGACCTGCCCTTAAGGCAGCCTAACCCAGCAAAAAAAAAAAAAAAAAAAAAAGAAATACATAATGTAAAAACAAAATCAAAAGTTGTTTTATTTTAGAAAGTGCAAAGGGATTTTTTTTTTTTTTTTCTCTTCTCTCCAGGGTTCCTATGGATTGCTAATTTTCAACTTAGGTTTACTAACATATAATCCCCAAGCAGTGAAAATTATTTATTTTATGAATGCCTGTAATCCTTACATTCTGAGACACAGGCAGAAGGATGACATGTTTGAGCCCAGCTCAGGCACTAGTCTCAAAAAAATGCTTTTTAAGGTTTGGGGATATACTTTGTGTCAAGGCTCTAGATTCAAATCCTAGTAGTGAAAAACAAATCTATTTTAGTGTACAGTTCAAGTTTTGTCTACCACAGGTGCCAATAATTACCACCGCACTGCAGATGCTACCTTTGCAGCCATCTTGTTCCCCCTGGTCCCAGGGCCTGGCAGCTGCTGTAAAGACAGATCTATTTTCTGTCTTTACAATGTTGTCTTTTCCAGAAAGTCACCTTAATGGGAATTGTATGATATGCAGCCTTTTGTGTCTGGCCTTTTTACTTAGTGGTTTTTTATGTTTTTTGTTTTTATTTGTGGTATTGGGGATTGAACTCAGGACCTTGTGCTTGCCAAGCAAGTGCTTATTCTACTGAGATATCTCCCCAGCCCCATTTGTTCTTAAGATGCATGCTCATTATGCTTATGTTACCAGTCAGCCGTCACATGATGATGGGTCAGACCACAGCCCACATGCGTGCTGTGGGCCTGTGATAGGGTAGTAGATATGAAAACCTCCTATCACACGGAGAACGTGCTGTTATAGGTACATGGATGCAACTAGAGGCCATACTCCTAGGTGAGATAAATCGGATGCGCATATGCGAACATCATTGTCTCCTTAGTGTGAGAACCTGGAAGAGCAAATAAGATCCAAACAGTATAATAGATAATGTATTATCTATGCAATAGAAAGGGAAAGAGACTGTTCAAAAGGAAAGAATAACTGAGATGGAGGAAAGGAGAAAGAAGGAAGGAATATATATATATATATATATATATATATATATCTTCACATATATGAACTTAGGAACTAACAGAAATTATTTTAACATATATATATATATATATATATATATATATATATATATATATAGCCTCAGAATGCAAGGATTACAGGCATTCATAAAATAAATAATTTTCACTGCTTGGGGATTATATGTTAGTAAACCTAATTTGAAAGAACCCTGGAGAGAAGGAAAAAAAAAATCCCTTGGCACTTTCCAAAATCAATTATTAGTTGAAATACTAATTTCTGTTAGTTCATTGAAAGGAACAGCTAGCGCTTACATTGTTGGATCAATTTTGCAAGCCTCTATCTGGTAATCTGAGTAACTACTTTGAAGATAACAATATGCAATATAGTAACCATTGTTAATTTCCTAACTTTTTATTGAAATTCAGTATCTTCTTTATTGTTTTTTAATTCTATTTATTTAGTTTATTTATTTATTTATTGGATACAGGTTCTCACTATACAGTTCAGACTTGTAGTGATTCTCCTGTCTCAGCCTCCCCAGCACTGGGATTACAGCCACGTGCTGTCATGCTCAGTTTTGGTGGCTGGCTCAGCATGTCAGGAGTTCCAGGGCCAACACTGCATGCGATACCAGGCATTGAACTCTGGTCCTTGTACTTGCCAGGCAGCCACTTAGACTGCTGAGCTATCTCTCCTGACTTTTAATTCTCTATCATGTGTTTGTGGTGATGGTGGTGTACATGAAAATACTTTGTTCACAGAAAAGTACAGCAAGGCATGTGTGGGGGTACACACCTATAGCACTGGCACTTGAAGCCCAAAGAAGGAGCACGGCCGTGAATTTGAGACCAGCCTGAACTACACAGTGAGACCCTAGCTCAAAAGCAAACAAACATAAAAACCACAACAAAAGTACAGCATATTCAATGTACATACTACATGGTATTTGATTATGGTAATAACTATGTTACTGGGTTATGTATTTCCTATATTATACTTTTTATTGTTACTTTAAAATGTGCTATGTATGTTATATATGAGAAAGTGTCCTATGAGAGAGTGTGCCTCATCGGTCTTGTGTCTCCTGCCCCTCTTGATTGCTTTGTTTCAAGAGCCCTCATGGAAGCCAGGCATAGGAACTGCATTGTGTAAGCCCAGCCCTCTGGGAGGCTGAGGCAAGAGGATTGCAAATTTGAACTCAGTGTGGACAATTTAGCAAGAACTTTTCTCAAAAAATAAATAAATAGGGGCTGGGGAGATGGCTCAGTGGAATAAGTGCTTCCCTGGCAAGCACAAAGGCCTGAGTTCAATCCCCGGATCCGCCAAAAATACAAAATAAAAAAATAAAATAAAATAAATAAAAAATAAATAAAATAAAAAAGATGTGGAGACACTTTTAGCGCAAAGGCCCTACATTCAGTTTTTACTACAGAAAAGTAAAAAGAACACATGAAGTAACTGACATGCACCATGTAGACTTATAATAACAAATTGTGATGTTTACAAAATAATAGAATAGCCTGGCAATGCTTAGCCCAGAAGCATCCTCTTTGTTAAATAAAGTCTGGGGCCAGCCAAATAGTTCAGCGGATTAAAGTCCCTGCTTAGGCAAGTGCAGCGGCTGGGGTTCGATACCCAGTGTGCAGTGCCGGCCCCACCCCCCGGGACAGCGAGGTGGAGACTGAGCGTGGTGGAGCCTCTAATGCCAGCTCTTGGGAGGCTGAACACAACCGGATCACCACGAGTCCGATCTATGTAGTGAGACTCTATAGACTCTTACTAAAATACCAAAATAATAACAGTAACAATAATCATAATAATAATATTAAATAAAGTCTGGATGCAGTTTGCTGATATTATTGCTGAGTTCTATTCCACCATGTGAAAATGCTATCATTTGCTTATCCATTCATCGATCGTAGAATGCTGCGGTGGTTTCCAGCTAGGGACAGATAGGAATAAAGTCACTATAAGTATCAGCATACAGATTTTACATAAACAAAATCTTTAAGTTTTCCTGGGCAAATTCTGAGATCCGCTTTCTTCGCTTCCCCTGCTCCAAGATTCCCATTATCCTTGGAAGTCAGAAACCTGCGGACCTGCACTTTGCTTTTCCCGTGCGCAGCCTGAGACACGCGAGCTCAGGAGCCAGGGAGCAGTTTCATTTTTCTGGGTCTCAGAACAACTGGCATAGCCTCCCCTATGGAGACAGGGAATAAAAAGTAAGCAGAGGAAAAACTCAGGAAGGAGACGCGAGGAAAAGCACGGCGGAGGAGCATGAGGCCGGGATGCGGTGTCAGGTGCTATAATTAAGGGCTTCTTCTTAATTAGCAGCCCAGCTGCCTATGAAATTGAATTGTGCTTCTCCGCTTACAAGCTGGAATCATGACTCACAGACTTATGATTTGCTTAAATCCACTCTCGCCATTTGTGCGTCTGAGCTGATGCATTGCAGCTGATATCTGGACTGAAGTGAGATGATTAGGAAATGTCTGGTCATCAGAGATTTCTATTAATGATTCTATTTGAACAAGAGTCATCCTTATTGAGCATTTGCCACAGAACAGCTACTGCTAGGGGACTTTCCATAGCGCCACTCATTTAAATTTTGTGACAGCCTCAAAGTTTGTGATCATTTTCTCCACCTTACAGATTTTATGTCCTCTGAGGTGCAGAGATGTTAACAGCAGTGGTCCAGTGGCAAAACATGAATAAAAGTACAGGCCATGTGTCTCATGAACACAATCCCTCTACCACTAGGCTATCCTGCCCCTAGCCCCTAGCTAATAGGAGCCAGACAGTTGGCATCTCTTCTTTAGCCTTTGTACTGCTCCCACAAGGTGACTTCCTATTATCCCCACTTCACAGATGAGAGACTTGAGAAATTAAGTAACTAAGTCAAGGTCCTCCAGTTGGTGGCTTGGGAGGGTGGGAACAGAGCACAAGGCATTCCCCACCACCTCTCCCACCTGTAATATTATTTGGTTTGCCTTGGGCTTGACCTACGTTGAGAGGCTGTCGAAGACATGAAATGAAGATGAATTCGTCTGCGGTTCCTCTAACCTTGCTGCCGGGGCCCAGCAGGTGCTACCTGAGGGTTTCTGCCTCCTTGCAGCCTGCTGGCCCTGGGAGGAACTCGATGGGGAGGGAAGGTACAGTGCAAAGACACTCTGACTTCTACCAAGCAAAAATCTCCCCTAGGAAAGTTGCGAAAGAACAAAAATAAACACTTGTTAAGGACAGATTTACAATAAATGTTCCTTCGCTTTTATTTGACTCAGATTTCCTTAATAGGCCATGGATCCTGGGCACACGCTTGCTCTAATTAGTTTTTTGATCGCGTGATAGTTGGTCTCTGGGGGAAGAGAAAGCCTAAAAGTGTGAGGTGCAGCTAGGGCTATAAAAACCACCAACAGAGCCCATCATTGCCTTGACCAGATTTCTGTGTGGTGGAGGGAAAGGCCAGCCCTGTCCTTATCCATCTTCCCTTCCATGCAACCCCAGTATGCAGGGGATGCTCGGATTCTGTTATTTGCTCTGGCACTTTCCTTATGTGAGCCCTGTGTTCAGCACTTCTGGCTGCTGGCTATCTCTGCTCCCCACCACAGACTGAAAGCACATGCCATTCCCCCTGCTGAACGATGGGCTCCTAGAGAGAGCAGAATGTGCCATTTGGGACGCATTGAAGCTGGTTTCTATCATCCGGAAGCCCCTTGTCTATGAGGAGAAGCAGACATGTTTATGAGTTATTGGGATACTTGGCACACTCTGGTAGTGGGATAATGATTATAACAATCATAGTTAACATTTAAGGGGAATGGATCACGGTCCCGGCCCTGCACAAAATCTTGCACATGTTTATATGCCTTTTGAATCCTCAGTGAAACTGGTGCTGTATCAGTTACCTATTATCGTAATAATGCTGGGTAACAACCATAAAATCTCAGTGGCATAGAACATTTATTTTTGCTCAAGTCTATCTTTTGACTGGGAGTTTCTGTTCCCAGGGCAGCTGGATGTTGGCTGGGGCACCTTCACTGGGTCTGCTGGTGCATCTGGGTGGCCAGGGCTGGCTGGTCTAGCCAGGTCTTTGAGGAAATGCTTGCCTTTATTTCCTCCAGGTGCTCATCCTCCTGGTGGAGGGAGGATTCAAGGGCGCACACCTCATGGGGCTGAGGCTCAAAACTGTCACATTGTCATGTCTGCTATACTTGCATTTGACCAAAGGAAATTCACAAGGGTAACCCAGATTCAAGGACTGGGGAAAGAGATTTTGCTTCTTCATGAGAGAAGCTGTGAAATTATACCGGTAGGGCTATGGATGCCGAAAGGATAAAAACTTACAGCTATTTCTGCAATTCACCACAGGGCATATTCTTTTAATTTTATTTTTTATATTTTATTTACTTATTTATTGCATACAGAGTCACTACACAGTTCAGACTTGTAGTGATCCTCCTGTCTCAGCCTCCCCAGTGTGGAGGGGCACTGGAGCAGCTCTCCTTGAAAGAAGAGTGACTGTCTCCATTTTGACTGAGCCTGATCCTATTTCCTTGTTTTTTTTTTTTTTTTTTTTTTTTTTTTTTTTTTTTTTTTTTTTTTTTTTTTTTTTTTGTCTTTTTGAGACAGGGTCTCACTATGCAGTTCAGGCTGGTCTTAAGCTCACTTTTTAGCTCAGGCCGGTCTTGAACTCACAACAATCCTGCTGCCTCAGCCTCCCGAGTGCTGGGATTACAGGCCTGCGCCACCACGCCCGGCTCCTTGTTTTGCTATGTACAGAGCTGGCTAGGACTTCTGTTTATCCTTCAATCGGCCTTAAGCAATGTGTATTGGTCTAGCTGAGGTGCTGGTGATAGTCTTTAAAGGTGGCATGCGTGTTTCCCTGGTGAGCCTGCTGCTCCTTAATGTGAGCCGGGTGGAGACAGGATGGTAGAGCTAATGCTCCATGCTGCCAGCTGGGATCGAGCCTCGAGATAGAGGCTATGACTTCCTGGGGCTTGAAAGACTACATCAAAGCCCTAGACTTCCCAAAACATTAAATATTATATAATGCAGATTACTCCCTCTGCAAATCCTCTCTGCATATGGCAGAGGTAAATTTAGGCCACCCACCTAGCTCAGCTCATAGTAGTCACCTACTTCCCACAATTCTAGTCAATCCTCCTGAAGCCACTCTTCCACTAAATTAAACTGGGTGAGGCCCTGGGTCGCCCTTTTGGTTCCAGAAAGCCATCTTCATTGCTGGACCTAGAGCCCCTTGATTCCTCAATGACTGAAGATATAATTTAATGTCTTCATTTTTCTGTGGGTTGCATGGAAAGTGGTAGATTGGAATCAACTTGATGGGATTCCAATAACAACTTTGGGATTACATATAATGGTTTCTTGAACTAAGACAAGGACCTGGTAGAGTCTCCTACACCCCAGCACTGGGATTACAGGTGGATCCCACTGTTAGGACCAACATGGCATGCAGTACCAGGGATCGAACTCAGGCCCTTGGGCTTGCCTGGCAGGCGCTTAGACAACTGAGCTAGCCTCATGTCCCCAGCCTCTTGCCCCCATTTATTGTTGCTATTTAACAGGTGAGGAAACTGAGTCCCAGAGAGATGCCTAAACTTGCACAAAGAAATGGCAATACAGACAAAGGCTCTGGAATTATTGGCAACGAGAAGGTTGCACTTGTATTAAAAAGTAGGAAATTTCCTTATCATGGAAATGAACTTAAAGTGAGGCTGTGTAGCAGATACTGTGCCTCCTTGCCCCATTTGGTACCAGCACCTCTGAGTGCTCTGCCAGCTGTCATAGACAGTTCCTGCTGACAACAGCCTCTCCACCCCTCTGATCAAAACTTCTTCCAGGGCCTCAGCTTTGCTCACTCTACTTCGAGGCAAGCTACAAATGTCCCACAGAATACCCTTGGTGGCAACCCTCAAGTAAGGTGGGTAGGTTCTGGCAAATCAATGTCTCAGCTTTTCCAATCCATGGTGGAACAGTTCTGTGGCACACTTTATGAAGTTCCTCTCAAGATTCCCCACGGGAATTGATTCTCATATTACTCCTGATAATAACCTGCTCATTAACATTATGCTCTATTATCTTCCTATTTCTGTGAGGCCATTACATCCCAACCCTTGTCTCAGGGTCTACTTTCCTTTGAAATCAAACTATAACTCCTGGAAGGACCAACAGGATGCTAACAGAAAAGGGAAGCTGGTGCAGTGTTCTCTGTAGAAGGCTTCTGGGATACTTTTGGACGTTGTTTCTAAATTTTATTTATGCAACAATGCTATATTTATATAGCCATGTTTTACATTAGTTTCCCATGATTATTTTCAGATCCATTGCTAGAAATAGAATTAGTAGCTTTCAGCCCTGTGACCAACTGGGTGAGAAAAACAATTTAGAGGAAGAAAAGGAAGGAGCAGGGCCAGATCTCATCCTCAAGATCCCAGTTCCATGGCTCCCTTTAGCTGGGCCCACTCTCCTGCGTCTTCATCACCTCCTGAGCTTGTCATCAGACTTTGATGCATCACTGGGGATTCATCCGCTGAAGTTAGAGTCCTCAGGATCCAGTCACTTCCCAATGCCCCAATTCTGAACTTAGAAGGCACTGGGGGAACATTTTAGATCTAAACCACAAGAAAAGATCTAAACCATAAACAGTTTAAACATGTCCTAGGCTTTGGCCCACAGTAGTCTTAACTCTTGCATTTATGATTTGTTCATCACTAATATTTGTCTGAGAACCTGAAGAGGTTTTTAATTACTGAAATTTGAGGGCATGAAGACCATTAGGCCATTTTGGGTTGCTGTATCAAAATATCTCTAAGTCAGTATTTCGCACAAAAAACAAAAACAAAAATACAAACAAACAAACAAAAAACAACTTATTTAACTCCAAAGCTGGGAGACAGTTCAAAACTGGTCACTCCATTGATTTGGAATCTCGTGAGGACAATCTGTCTGGGTCACAACACAGCAGATGGAATCATAGCAAGAGGGAGAGGTCACAAGGCCAGAGAGCAGCAAAGGGCCAGCCTTGCTTTTTTTATAGCTGCCCATGCTTGAAGGAATTAACTGGGGTTTCATGAGAACCTCATTGGTCCCTCGAAGGGCAGAACCCCAGTGAGCTGTGAAGTCCTACCTCTTGATAATCTGACTACCTCTCATGTAACCACAACGGGAGCAGCCAAGTCCCCAGCACACAAAGCCACAAGAACAAAGCACAACTGTCGCAATGGACTGCTGTGAGCTCAGTGTAGATGTACACTGCATCTCAAAATTAAACAGGAAACATTCCTATTCAGGTACATTGGCCTTTCTTGTATCACAAGCTTCTTACTGTCTATCTTTCATAGAAAACCTTATCCCCACACTCTCCTCTCCATCTCTTTTTTTCCTCACCTCTTCACACATTCTCCTTCAGCTGACAACCCCTAACTCAGTCACTTGTGTTCCTAGCCATTTCTGAGCCATCTGTCCTTCCCTCCAGTACCCAAGCCCCAAAGCTGATCTTCCTCAGCCAGAATGGCCTGTCAGAATTTTTTCTAAGTGAAATACAGCTGTCTGCCTCCAGACGCTGGCAAGCCACACCACTAATGTGCTTGTGGAGATGGGATAGGGTGGTAGTAATGTCAGGAATTCAGGCAATTGGTGGCCTTTGCAGAGAGGACAGAGCAAACATGGCAAAAACTGAGAACAAGCTGGACAATTTCTTCTGCTCCCTCAAATATTACCTCACAGCCTCCAAATCTGTGCTTTGTTTTGGTGAGCCCTGAACGCATTGTGGTCTTCAATAATTCTCTATTAAAATGCAAATACTTACTGGGAGCTGTTAAGCCCTATCAGCTGATAGGTGGCTATAGAATAAGCACAAGACCCTGCTTTAATGGGGCCCAGAAAGGCAGAGGGATAGGGCCATGTTGTGAAAGGAAAAAATAGAGCCAGAAGAAGGAGAGGGGATATTTTTGGAAGGGGCTCTTTTTAGTCTCTCTCCTATTTTGACTAGAATGAAGTTTGCTCATGATCATCACAACCTTCTCCGTTGGCCTCTTTGAAGCGGTAGGTTTGTTGCTCTCTGGCCCATGTGCACACTCAATTAAGGAGGGATGCTGGAGCATCTCCACACTGCCTGAATTAGGAAGAGTAGTAATAGTAACACAGAGAAATAGCTATAGAACCCCCCCAATCTGGTCTGCATTCAATTGCACTTGATTTTATCAGTGCTGTGCTAATTGGATGGCCCGGGAGGTTCAGTAGGTCACAGCAAAGCCCACACAAGGCCAGAGTCATGGGTGTGGTTCCTCTGTGGCAGGAAGTAAGGTGCAGTCCTCCCAGGGGACTTGCTCATGGGTGCCCATCTACGGGACCAAAACACAGTATGGACACACACTGCCATTCTGTCCTCCCTGAAAACCCCAGACATGCAGCTTCCCCTCGCCAAGGCATGACTGTGTCCACGAGTTGAGCCCCAGCCTCCCAGAAGGAGCACCTCCTCCACCAGCCATAGCTCAGAGCATATATGCCTTCCCTCTCCTGCTGGACTGTAACCTCCTTTGCCAGCAGCCAAGGCTACTTCACCATTGAGTCCAAGTCCAAAGAGCTTTCAGAATAATGGGATCCATAAAAAGCAGATGTGGAGGCAGGGTTATTCCAAAGCAGTGCTGGGAATAAGTGGAGTCTCAAGCACCCTTCTGACTCCTTTTCTTTCAGGTGTTGATAATCATGATATTTAACCAGGAGGGTACCAGCACTAACCAATCAGAAGAAGGCTTGCTAAAAAGCAGGGTTCTGGGGCTGCCTGATATGCAACATTAACCTCTTCATTCCTAGAGCACCAGGACTTCCAGGGAGGGGCTGGACTGGCCAGGATCCCAGCTGGCTCAGGATACTATCTGCTTGCCTACTGGTATGTAAGTATTCTAATGTTTAACAACTTTGCAATGTCCCTATATTGGTACATGGACATCGTGCTTGGGTGTCCTATTCCAGGGCCACAGCTCTAAGTTCCAAAGCAGTAAGGAAGCAGGAACTGAGAAAGATGTCATTGCCTGGGGCTAGAGCACTGTTTGGTGGGGGGGGGGGTCATTAACTTAATCCTGGAGCAAGCTTAGAGACCATGTTGAAGAGGCGAGAGCTTTGTGACCCATGATGCCAATATTTGTATAGCTCCAAGCTGGTGAGAAGCCACAGCAGCTTCTCCTCAGACTCCTCAGCAGTGGTCACTGGCTTTGATATCCAGAGAAGTCCGTATGTGCAATAGTTAGCTGTGGTGTCAGCTTGAATAAGAAACAACATCTTAGTTTCCTTGTTCTGGAGACTAAATACCCAATACCTACAAGTCAAGGAAGGAAAGCTTTATGAAGCTCAGAGTTTACAGAGGTTTCAGCCCAATTTGGCTGGCTCAAAGGCAAGGTGGCTCAGCGGATGGGCATCACAGAGGAGCATAGCTCAAGGCAGCCAGAAGGCAGCAAAAGCAGAAGCCAGGGATGACCACAGCTGTCCCATATGCCTTATCTAGGCTACCAGGGCCTTAGTCCTTGTGCCCTTGAGCTTAGCTTTGCACAGCAAATCAGTTTCAGCATCATATACTCTAGATCCAGCCACCTCTGACAAAGCCCCACCTGTGACACTTGAGGCTTTGGGGGACATCTAGACACAGCCATAGCAAGTACCCAGTGCACTGGTTTAGCATGGTTCTGAGCATGGCTGGAGACTGACTTACTGAAGATGGAAGACCCACTGCAGATACGATGGCACCAACCAATAAACATGTAGTCTAGATGCATTAAAAGGGGAAGAAGGGCTGGGGAGAGAGCTCCATAGCATAAGCACCTACCTGGCAAGGATAAGGTCCTGAGTTTGATCTCCAGTACCACTCCTCCACCAACAAAAAAAGAAAAGAAGAGAAAAATACTTCTTTTGCTTTTTTAATGGAGCTCCTGTCCTCAGCATCACCTTTAGATGTCCATCTCCAGCTTTCCATTGCAGATTTTAGGCTTCCAGTAGAAACTCAGGTGATTTCTCAGTGAGCCCTAGGCCATCTTCTGACTGAATCCCCAGGCTCTGCAGCAAGCAGATGGTGCTTCTGCATTCTACTAACCCTACTACAGGCCACCTCTGCAAGCCTGCTGTGTAGATCCTTCATATATCATGTTAGATTTGTGCATTCCTCTCATGATCCCTGATCCGATGTGTGTGTCTAATGTACTCTTGGTGGTAAATTCACTATCCATTTATCTTTTCTGTTCATTCAAAGGCTTCCTCTGAACTGATGTATCAACTTTCTATTCTTCCTATGCTTTTATTTAGCCTGTTTTATTATTTTTACTTTTATTTATTTATTTAATTTTGTATTTTTAGGGAAGGGTGTACAGGGTGTTCAGGGTCTCACTACTAGATCGGACTCATAGTGATCTGCCTGTTTATAGCCTCCCAGGAGCTAGGATCACAGGTAAGCACCACCATGCCCAGTCTCACTTATCTCAGCATACCCTGGGGGCGGGGCTGGCACAGCAGGCCCAGAGACCAAACCCTGAGCCCCTGTGTCTGCTTGCAGGTGCTTTAATCCGCTGAGGTACTTGGCAGGCTCTTAGCCTGTTATTATGATGGAACAAAAAAATGCATTCCATATTCTTAAATACCCTGCACCCTCCTCCATAGAAACAAAACACCTTACTTTAGGCAAATTTACTTGTGCTGCTTGCTGGAGAAAGGAGAGGAAATGTTTTCATCCCTTGTTTTGGTAGAGGTGGGGAAGGGGACTCACCGTACCCTGCCAAGGGCTCACTTTTGCCCCTAGACCTTATTCCTGCCTACATGTCTCAGTCTAGTGTGGAGGCAGGAACTCAGGTCCACAGGGTCCTTGAAGGTAATCTTGGACCCAGTGGCGCAGAGGAAGGGTAGAGAGAAAAAAGTGAATAAGGACATGAGCTATTTTCAGCTTGCCAAAAGTCCTAATGGAAATTATAGATTAACAGAGTACTCTTGTGTGCAACCAGAGAAATTCAACTTGAGCCAGCTTAGAGGGAAAAGAATGGAGTTAAGTGGCTCATGAAATCAATCCCCAGGAAGAAGGCAAGTGTGCGGAGCCTCAGGGACAGCTGGAGCCAGGGCCTCAGGTGTCACCAGGACACTCCCTCCTTCCTAGTCTCTCACCTGTATTCTTTTCTGAAAGGAGAGTTCTTGCTCAAGACAAGTGAGGGAGTGTGGTTTTTATCCCTATCTCTGCCCCCAAGACATGTACGCGGTCTGGAAATATTTTTGACCATCCCATGACAGGGGACTTAATCCCCTCTTAAAGAGCCCACCTCCTAGCAGCATCAACTGCAGACAAAGTTCTCAACACATGAACGTTGAGGGTCGCTGTGAAACCAAAGAGACCAGCCTCCTCCCCAGGGCTGAGTGAGTCAGTGGGCAGCTCCTGGCATCATCCAACAGTGCCGGCAGCCCACTAGGCACAGAGACTTGCTCACTCCCATCCAAATGTTGAATGTCTCAGGGGAGTTCTATTGTTGGCCCAGCTTCATTCAAGGACCCACTCCTAAATTAATCACAGTGAACAAGAAGGTGGTGCTTCAGAAGCTCATAGCAATCCTTTCTAGAACCCTCATGGTTGGAGTTGGGGAGGAGAAAGTTCTCAGAAGAAGCAAGGTAAAAGGCAGGCCAAGAAAGGATGACAGGTTACAAACGTTGCTACCAAGTGAGTTCAAGTTATTCGAGAGACAATTTTACAGACTAGGAATATGGGAAAATGTAAGACAAATATTGCTTATTGAAGATTGGGAATTGTAGGAATCAGCCAATGCACTAATTATAGCACAGGCCAGGCCAGTGTCCCATGCTATAAACTCTTTCTTTGCCACACCTCCTATGATGACAACTCCCAGGGGACCTGCTCTCTGCTCAGAATCAGTGGGTGGTAAGTGGCTATTCACATAAACTAATTATCGCTAATGTTTAGGTAGCTAATGAGTTATTCCTTCCAGATGCCATAATGCTTAACCCCATTATAATTGCATTTCCTTTAAAGATCCTTAAAGGAGGAAATAGTAATAGTACTTGCAGTCAAAAGGGGAATGTGGAAGGAAGATGTCTTTGTTTTGGAGGCCCCTAGATTTAGGCTGTTCATGCAGGTAGCAAGTCACACCATGTCTGAGTAAGACATACTTAAACTTAATGTGTTCAGGAGCATGCCTTCATGGAACACCGGTCCCTGAGATGGTAGACATGTCATAACTACAGCAGTTTGCGGAATGCTGGCTTAGGTAACATTTAGTGGGATTCCTCACTGTGGGCTTAGGAGCCTTAAATAGAAAGGTTTCTGCTACTCGCAACAATTGAACCAAGGAGGCTCCTGTATTAGGAGCACTTCGTGTAAGGGTGATGAGCCCTGTTTTGCTTCCACTGTCCTCGCATGGTTGCTATAGGTGCTGTCCTTCATGTCTCAAAAGAGGAAGATAAATCACACCATCACCCTATTCTAACTGGAACACACTTTGGAAAATACTTATCTGTTGCCATCTTGATTTGTGGAGAGCAGCTTTTTATAGTGTTAAATCAGCCTTAGGATTCCTTTCTGTTCGGTGGCATTGCATTCACTACTTTAGCACCAAACTTTGAGATAGAGTCAGTCCCTAAAAATCTGTAAAGGCACATAGACTGAGAATTTCCTGAGACAATGTCTTTCCCACCTTTCAGTATCAGCAGTAGAATCCCCAAATTAAAGCCTAGATTAAAAAAAAATGGCCAGACTCCAAGGTCATTGTATTATTAAGGAATTGTTTGATCATAAGAGATAGAAACTGAATTTGAACAGGCAAACACAAAAACAAAAAGCCCACAAAGCGCCGACATTAGTAATTTGAGGATGAAATTTATAGAACCAGAGGACAAACCTCAGAAACCAGAGAGCATCTTTGGGTATCTTGGGGCTGAACCAAAGTTCTCTATGCTCCCTGAATTCTCTTTCCAGCCACCACAGGCTCCTGCCTTGTCTTCAGCCTTTCTCATCTGAGGCTCTGCTGTCTCTACTGGTGCTGGTAACCATGAAACTCAAAATTCATGACCTTCAGCACTTCATGTAGTTAACACCAGACAAAACAAACAATTATTTTAAAATTAGTACTATGAGCAAAGATGCTAAACATCATGTTTTCACAGGAGGAGGAGCCCGGAACAATAAGGTTTTGTTCTCAAGTCAAAGCATTGGAGAAAAAGACCCAAGGATTCCTCTAGAAACAATTGCTCATGGAAATTCTTTCAATCACCTCCGAGGGGCAGAATATATGTTTTTGTGGATTTAGCTCTCCACAAGTGCAAATGACAGAGGCCGGTGCTGGTAGATAGAAAACAATGAGTACGCATACCCTGAATGTCTGGGTTTTTCCTTATGTAAAAAAGAAATGCGATGGTTTCTTTGTGCCACAGACAGGAGCGGGGCTGGGTAAGTCTGCAGTCTCACACTGGGGAGGATCAGCTGGCTCTCAGAGAGCTGGAAGGAGTCCCTGGCAATGCTTCTATCTGTTTGTTTACTTTCCTTTTAGTTCACCCACTCTCTTTCTTCCACCCTTCCATTAAACCAGTGTGGCAGGCAGAATCCAATAGTAGTAAAGCCACAGAATCAGATATCAGAGATTCAATCTGCCATTGCCACTATGAGAGCCAGGAAAAACTTCCTTAACCTCTGAACATCATATGTAAAAATGTGGACAAGAATACAAACACCTTGTACTTTTCTTTTGATGATTAAGTGCAGGAATGCATGGAT